>VYZQ01018701.1:0-13349 GCA_013400655.1 Mystacornis crossleyi
TTCCCCAAACAAGTTTACCAGAGAACTCATGAAAAAGGGCATATAAATTCAAGAAAATACATTTATAAAGAATCGTTTTCATTTATGAAAGACTTACTTTCTATTGAAATAAAAAAGCATCCCATCTAAACAAAATATAAATACATTTCTGATATTAAATATCTACAGTAAGAAATAGCATAAGGCTAATTTTTTCCTCATTTCAAAAAGCAATTAATCAGATGTCTTGACCAAAACTTAACCTTTTTTGCTTATTATTCCAGTCTGCCACATCTACAGGAAATAGATCACCAAAACAGATGGAGTGAATAGATATTTTTACCTCCCAGTGGCTGAACACCAGCTGTGGACTGGCCAGGCCACTGGTTCTCTTCCTGATTTCATCAGCAAACCCAAAGCTTTCTGCTACTGGCAGGACTGCCTTAATAATAAACACGTCCGTCCCCTCTTTCATCTCCTCTTGTAGCACTCTGCCTTCTCTTTTGGACAGCACAGCGTACACACGACCTGCAGAGACACAATTCTGATCAGCTCACCAACATAGTCACATCCTGGAATAGGATCACGAAGGAAAAGCAAAGAATCATGAAGAGAAATACACCGATATTTGTTCAGGAAGTTTCAGCTTTAAGTAAAATGTGTAACTTTTTAGGCTAAAATTCTTTTTTGTGAGGCAATCAATTAAGCAGGCCCACTAAATTCAAACAAACAGCATATTCTGCCATACAATGTGCAGAGCCATCTGAGTAACATTTAATACATTATTACTGCTGTATGGATCCATCCAGGTCCTTTTTATACAATCATATGACTGTACATACTGTTTTAAAAAGGCACTTTGGCAAATTATGTGCCTAACTTGCTTTTTATCTCACAACCAAATATTTGAGAATCATTATGAAGAAATATTATTGTGTTTTAGGAATTGTGTCTTAGCTACTGTTAGAAATTTCCTTGGGTCATCACCATATCCCTACATGGTACTTGTCCCAGATAGTGCAGTGCTACTCTAATCACAAAAAAAAATAGTTTCTCTGAAATACTACATATTTATTATGTTTAATGAGTTCAAGTGGTTTGTTAATAAATTCAGTCTTAAGTTAGTCATGGATAATTTCAATTTTCTTTCCCAAGTTAGCATTCAATCTATCAAAATACAGTGAATATGTCACGAAAGTAGCTGTGAAAATGCCCATGTTTGACTTTACAGTAGACATCATGTTTTTAGAAGTATTTTACAGACAAAAAATAACAAATATATTTGTGTTGATCAAGATAATAAACACTCAAAGAAGATTTGTACATTTAAAAACACCGTGTTCCCCTCTCCTTGTTCCTCTCCTCTGCTTCAGTTCAGTTTATTTTCACTGTCAGAAAAGTCTGATGGACAAAACTTTATATTCTGAGAACACAGAAGACCTCACTTTCCCAGAATCTAACATCTTAGAAACAAGCAGATCAATATGGAAATATATTAAACTTCACAGGGTATCAGTGTTTGGAATGTCAAAGGGAAGAAAAAAGATACAAAAACCAGTGGTCTGACACCTGTCAACTGCCAAGCCTGACTGGATAGAAGGCCTGCTTCTCACTTCTCCTAACGAGGATGCAATTTATTAGCTTAAGTTTCCACAATAAAAATGAAACCCATTAATTTCTAATGAACTAAGTGCATGTCCACGGCTATTACAACACAATTCACATTCATTAGTCTGGACTAATTTGCTTGCATGTCTGAGTCCTACATGACACTCATTAAATATATATATATATATGCATTAGAAAGCCATGTTTCCATTTGGGTTTATGGCACAATTGGTGAGCCAATACATGTTTATTACTTCACTGTAAGCAATCCTGCTTTTTGGGTAGCGAGTATTTTGGAAAACAGCAATTTATCCAGTGTTTCTGAGGTTTAGAAAATGCTGCCTTGCTTACAGCTTGATGTAGAGACTCAGAAGTACTGCGCCAGTGTGCTTCTGGAACAGCACAGAACAGCACCAAGTCCAGTCTGGACAGCTATCAGCAACCTTACACTTTGGAAAAGAGTAGGACGTGCCACGGCTGTGTGACACAGCAGGTGATGTTCGGGGTAATGTGCCAGTAGGTTTGTGGCAGCACACCCTTCACCAGGCCCGCTGCGGGGTACCTCCAGCAAAGGGCAGCACCGGGCATCTGCACTGAACAGCTGCTCACTCAAAGGGCTTTTTCTTTCCACTACACACAATTGTAATTTTTGGTCTTGGCACTGCTATCATTATGTTTGTGTGCACAGCAGCTGAGATTGTTTTACAGTAGCCAAATAATTATTGTATGTGGGATATACTGTAATTTCTGTCATGATTAGCACAGTCAAACTAAAACTGCTCATAGTTTAAAAGCATTGAAAGTTAAGTTTTAAAGAAAATCCTGGTGCACTGGATCAGATTCAGCGTGCAAGCAACTCCAATGGAAAACTCCAAGAACAAATACAGTTAAGTGGTGTCATAAGTAGGTCATAAAAACAAGTTTAAGTAGGTGTAAGTGGTAAGGTAATATAAATGACACCATTTGGCATGCACTGGGTTGAGCAACTTGCATACCAGAAGGATACAGATGCTACTTAAAAACACAAAATTATCAACTGGACTGCAACAACAATTTAGTATTCCTTTCCCTGATTTTATTTCTGTACTATTGTATTATAAGATTTTGATATGGCATTTGCCAAGATCCTGCACTCCCTTTACAAACAGGACAGGTCTCCCATCTCTTCATGGAACTAATGCTTAATTATGAGGCAGGGCATTGATATTCATGGTTACTGAAGCTGGTCTTGCAAAAACTTCACAAAAAGGTAACATTTTGTATCTTGCACTTCAAAAAGGTGTAGCATTCCTGTTTATGCCTATGGTTCAGATAAGCAAGAAGAACGCTAAATTCTCATTCAGAACACTGCAAATACTACTGAGAACTATATAATGCTCCTGACAAAACCTCTAAAGAAGTATTCTGATTCAGTCTCATTTATAAAACCTCACCAAGGAAGTCAGAAAGCAAATTCTTGGCAAAGTTCCGTGATCCCGGTCTTACCTAAAACTTCTGCAGTAGCCATGATTTCACAGGTGTACATTGCTGCCATGAGTCTCTGTGGTTTTGCTTGCATAGCATAACGACAGGCTTCCTTCATGGTGGCAATCAGCTGTCCCGAGAAAGGCCCATAACAATCTGCAACTAATAATTCTCCTTTGTGTTTACTCATTTTCTCAGGTGAGTCTGTACCACTTTGGTTCCTGTCCTGGTGTTCATTTGCGCTGGGACCTTCATCAGTGCAACTGCTCGTTAGAGTATTATCTTCATTTTGCTCATCTTTTTCGGCATCAACTTGCCCTGAATCCTGCCTGCTGTCTGACAGTCTATCTCCAGCTTTATTTATTTCCCATTTTTCCACTGTAAAACAAACACCCATGAGAGGCTCTTCACACATGGGACCTGAAAGCGTAGCCAGCTGGAATCCACTCACTATGCTGTTGTCAAAGTCTCTGTATTTACCTACTTCTTTCACAGAGTTCCCAAGGCACTGCCACACAGACCTCTTATAGCCCCCAAAATTATGTAACAAAATATTAGGCCCACATTTCCGTGGTCCAAACGACCAGATCTGATCAACAGCATTTCTCCACTTCCTTCCCTGAAGACTGTTCTCCAACTTTTGTTTGAATTCTTTGATTCTATCGAGAGTTTTCTGATTTATCTCATGTGTTTTTTTATCTTCATTCAGAGATGTGTTGAGTTGTTCCATAGTTCGAATTAAGTCACTGTTTTCTTCAAGAAGTCGAGTGACCTCCTCAGGAAGTGGCATTGCTCTTATGCTGAGAGTAGCTTGTTTATTTGGAGTATTAATCGTAACAAGCCCATCCGAATCAACCTGAATTCCTTCAGGAATTTTGTTTTGGTCCTCTTTTGTTTGGTGTATGACAGCAACTTTCTGCTGTTTTCCAATTTCTTCGTTCACCATGTCGACTTTGGGAGGTCTTGTTATGGTCTCCCGGAAGGGTATAATAGGAGCAGATACACTGATCTGTACCTTTGCAAACCTGCAAAATAACGTTTAAGAATTAGTTTAAAATCTTGAAACTAGTTCTAAACTTGGAGGCAGGAGGTAGGGAAATGGCCTTAACATGGAACAGATGTTCACGAAGAAATCTGATTGCAACACAGATTACTAGGTAATGCATTTCAAACTCAAATTTTATGTACTTCAAAAAAGAAGCACTGCCTTTTATGTCTTCAGAAATATTTGGAAAGGAACTCAAGAAAATAAAAGCAAAAGCATTGCTATGCCTCTGCATAAATCACTGGTTCACCCGCATCTTGGAAACTACGTGCTGCTGTGCTCTGCCCTGAAATGAAAGAGAACTAGCAAAAAACCTGAGAATAGAGATGATCAAAGGAACGCAAGCACAAGAAGCCTTCAGATGTTCCAAGGGTGCAACAGAGATCTACAGACTCAAGTGGGGCATGGGAAAGGCTGACCAGGATTAACTGACAACCAAACCACAAAGGGCCCTGGACTGAACATGACAGAGGCCTGGGAAAGCATCCCAGTTACTCCAGTTTTACTCCTGCTATTCCTGTTGTTGGCCACACAGCTGAGACACGGTACTGAGAGGGACACTTGGTGTGAGCCAGCACGTCTGCTCACAGAGGGAGATGCCCTGAGAAGATGAAGCACTGGGAAAGCTGAACAGAGCTTTGTCCTTTTGGGATAATCACTATTATAAAAGCATCGTGCTATAAAGTGATGCTTTAAAGTCAGGAGAAACATTTTAGGTTTGTCAAATGTTGTGAATGATGGCAAGAAAAAAGGAAGAATTATTCATTATCTGACAAGCTCAAGGATCAGAGCTGTGTATTCCTCTTAACCACCCATGAGTTCTGAGCAGGTTCATCAAACGACTACAGAAGGACTAACCAAAATTTCCTATGTTCTGGTAAATTTTGACAGTGATAAAAAAAGTTGAGGAAGAAAAGCAAATACAATTGTAAGCTTTATTTCCATGGGAATCAAGCCCAGGAGATTTATCCTTTTTGCAGTTCTTTCAAGGATTTGCATTATTAAAAAAACAACCCTCCCCCAATGACACCATTACCTTAATTCTCTTTGCTTCTCAGTCTGAAGGTAACTTAATCCCTTCATGCTTAGTATTTGCAATGCTCCTGGGACAGAAATTTCTAAAAATTTCTATTGTACAATGCAGAAAATAAAACGTTTAAAGCTACAAGGTCTAATTTCTTACTCCATTCAAAAAGAACTAATTGAGAAGAAAATATATAAATTTGGCGAAATCAAGCAGAACATCCATATTTAATAATTTAGATGACAGATCTTTTAGTTGTTCCCTCCACACCTTTGACAAGAAGTATCACTTGAACATAACTTTCTAAATACACAGTGGGAAAGCTAAAATTAAGTATGTGCCTTCGAAAAAGTCTGATTAAAAGCTTGACAATGCAATGTAGTTTGAATGCAGCAGAACCTCCTCAGTTGCTGCAACCAGTCCAAAAACACCCTTCTGCAAAACCCAGGTGATGCAGTTGGGGTAGGTGCCAACATCAGGATCCTGCCCCCCGACTTCAAGTGTGACTCAATCGTCCCGAATAACTTTTTCCCAAATTTGTGGAATTTTGGGAAAAATTTGTGGGTCACATTTTAAGGTTATTATATGCTGTCTTGATCTCTAGTTCACAATTTGCTATTCCAAATTAGAAGCGCACTTCAAAGTTTTGACGCTTATACGGAAACGCAGAGAGCTAATTAAAACTAACATTTCAGAGCACTTTTCCTCTTCACACTTTAATGGCTAACCAGTGCCACTTTACCACTGTCAGAATTTACACAGAATCCACGAGGAATGGAGCAAGACAGGGATCCCATTCTGAACTTTTTCTTCTACAAAATGGGGAGAGAAGGAAGGGACAATTCTTGTCCCACGAGCTGGTGCGTGAGGGATGGCAACTAAAATATGCCAAACCCTGAGAGATTTAGAAGGAACATGAGCTCCACACTGAGCACACCTGCTCCCAACTCCTTCTGGGAGCTGGCACCCAACTGAGAAATCATGAACCACGGTCAAGCAGGACAAAGGGGGGAGCCCTGTCTGTCTGTGTCCCCAGGTGTTTCGTGTTTCTGCTCAGATGCCACAAGTACAGAGTGGTTTTGTGCTTTGGTAGTTTGGAACACTGACAAGATTTCCTCCAGCAATACAAGCAAGGGATACAAAATGGTCACTTCTGACAGGCTATCATTCTCTTAACAAAAGCCAAATTGGACTACAACTCATAAAAACCCCCCAAATTATGTACACAGAGCAGAAGATTAGGCATGCAAATGTACATAAATGTGTGTAAGAAAGTTCTACTAGCTGCTCACCATAATCCTATTTCCCTCTCATGGAGTATTATTTTATCTTTTTTTTCCCCCCAGATTTGGACCATTGCCATTAACAGAGACATTTATACAATCCTGCTATGCAAACTGCAGCTAAAGACAGGCTCAACCAGTTTTGTTTAAACACATTACATTTGAGCAAAATGTATCAATAAATAATACTATGTTTTTAAAAGCAGTAACAATAAATTGCACTAAGTTGTAATGAGGATCACCATTAAAACACACATCTAGTTTTACAGGTGATCCAGTCTAATTTTCATAAGAAATTACTGTTCTCTGATATTAACTGAAGTGAGTATGGGTACAGTAAGACAAACATTCAACCACTCATCAGGTGTGCTCTTTGGTTTAGAAAGAAGATGACAGTAAAGGTATGTGGCAGGAGTACCAGAAATGTTTTAGTAAATGAAGTTACAGGAAGGGACTGCTTCAGACATCTGCTCTTCTACCATTTGAAGAAACTTTAGAAGATATTAAATATATGCTTGTGTGCTTGCAAAAAAAACTGCTCATGAATGAGAACAGATTAACATTTGAAAAAATAATCAATGAGAAAAGGCACGGGATAGACTATGTACATACAACTTCGGTCTTGGTGCTTTACAATTTTTCAGAATTCATTTATCAGACATGATTCCCCTCAGTTTTTATTTTGTACAAGTGCCACGTTACATTCTTAACTGGACTCCTGAACCTACTGCAATTTCTCATTTCTAGAAAGTGCCCCAAGTGTGTGTTAGATGTTTAGAACTGATAAGCTGCTGGCTTCTGCCCCACTGCAGATAATTTTATAGCTACAAAAAGGTACATTTATGACCCAGTGGTAAAAACTGTTTGTGGATAAAGCTCTATTTTACCAGAATATAAATCAAAGATATCCATCTGACAGAGAAATACAACAGACACCTACTGAACTAAAAATATTTCTTCCTCCCTGCCCCTCTAACCTTTCTTTCAGGTCATCCAAGCAACGCTGAAGATGAACTTCTCCTGCTGTCACCAGCACATGTTCTCCTGTCTCCTGGATTAAAACTTGCACACATGGATCAGCTTGGTTTAAAAGCTTCATCCCTCTGACCAGCTGAGGCATATCACCTGGCAAAACAGGGTATTATTAACAAAAGAACTGGAAAAGAAACACTCGAAATAGGGTAGACTTAAACTGAGAAATAGTAACACTCATTTTTATGGGAGCCTAAACACAAATAGGTATTTCAGGAATACTCAAAAACCTTCAGCGGGCAATTTTCTGCTTATGAGTCACACAGAGCAGCATGGGGTTTAAGAGCAGCAACTGAAAACATAAGCTGTACTCAGAATTTGTCACCAACAATTTATGTACTGATGACAAAATTCGCATCATACAATTATAAGCACGGTACACAGCACACTTCAATGCATTGCATGTTTTTTGTTTACACAGCTTTACAACAGCTTTAGTAGAACAAGTCAGCTATTGACTGTGACTATGCTATGTTGCTTCCTACACACAATTAACTTCAGATACAGCTCAGGAACAGCTCACAACCAATAAAACCCCTGAATTTTATCGGAATGAAGTGATTAAAAAATCCAGGACTTCACTCCTCATTTCCACAAATTATAACCTTTCCTATCTATTACAACTTTTTAAAGTCATCTTTCAGTAAATAATTGCATTTCCTTGCAATCTTTCATAACTAAGTGTAGCAACTTCTAAATTGCTAATGCTTAAAATGCTCCAAATACATAAATAATAACATTAACTTTACTAAAATAAAAGTAAAAATTATTCCATATGGATTACTTAGAAGGTGTAACAGCAAGTAAAGCACAGGAAGGATTTAAAAGTAGCTGGAAGCCACTAGAAAGCTTTAAAGCAATTAAAATGTGAAAAGGGGAGAAATCAGGAATGTGAGAGCTTTTCAGTGAAACAAATCACAGCTGTCCCTAAAATGAAGGTGTTTAAAAAGAGCTGTCTTAAAGTTAATGGAGAATGAACAAGCACAGCTGAGTCAAATTTGGCTAGATTACATCAAAGCTATGCATAAACACCTCATGTCAGCAGCCTTTCATAATGAACACAATTTAAAGAAATTAATTATGAATTCTTTTTTTATTTTACATATGCACTAGAGAATACCCCAGGGCTTTCCAGGAATGTATATTCATATTCAGAAGGAAGAGTGACATTAAACTTGTCATTCACTTGGAGACTATTAAAAGAAATATGATATAGTTTATTTACTGCTGAGCTCGTAAGGGTGTAATAGAAAAGTACCCTTGAAAAATAAACATAAAACTAAAAAGTGGAAAAAATGCAGTGTTCGTTCACATGGTCAACACAGTTGAACAGAGAATTTCAACTCTGTCTCTGCATTTAAGCTCACAGAGTGACAAGTACAATTTTTTTTTTTTTCTGTTAGAGCTTATGGTAACCATACAGGAAGATTTTGACAGGAGTGTGAAGACATGCCGTAATTTGGTAAAATGTACATAGGGAAATAATTTGTATTTCTATGAGTCATTTTTCCACATAAGCAGATGCAGCTCTGAAGCAGGTCTGATGTGGCAGTCCAGGGCACACATGTGACAATGGGCAAGGGCCACCTCGAGACCAGACACAGCTCTCTGGGCAGCTGCAATGGCCACGTTTTGTTCGTCTTCCTGTTATTGCACACAAACGTGGTTTTCAGGAAACTTCTGCAAGTATAATCACCTTTCAGGCTTCTGTCCCCCTAGCAAATTTAGTTCAGATCATAAACTCAGAAGTTTACCAAAAAGGACGAACTAAGTAATGCTGCAAGAATGATCCAGCTTCATTTCTTAAGGAACAAAAATTACCCCCAGATTGGTCAGTAGTTCTAGAATTACATTCCTTTAACATTTTGAACTTAATACTACACTCAGCAGAACCAGTAATTTCCAATACTTTCAAAACTGCTTTAACAAATGTAGGATGTACAATATATGATTATCTGTTACTCAAACACATGAAACAAATAGCTGCCAAGCTGTCTAATAGCTCTCTAGAAAAACATGTAATCTTAGTGTTAGAGTATTTTGCAACCGAACATAAAGCCAGTTATTTTGGTTCTAGCAACAAGACAACTACAAATGGAAACTGGGCTGAAATTCAAACAAAGCCAGAGATGTCCCGCTCTCAGGTTTGGAAGAAGTGGGGTGGGGGCATCAAGGAGAAGCAGCACAGCAAATCTGCACCACAAACTTAATGACACACACACAAGAACGGCAGCAGACGTGGAGAACCCACAGATCTGCTCACCCTCCCAGTAAAGGAACTGCCAGCACCCTGTAGTGCCTGACTTGGGGAGCAGCTGTCACAGGAGGGCACAGCGAGTTCTCCCACGTCTCCTCAGCCACTCAGACACGAGCGAGGCAGCTGGAACAGCTCACGTATGGCCCTCCGGGCAACCTACACATTTGATTTTATATTGGGCCAGTCTCTGATTCAGCAGCTAGGTCACAAACTAGCCAAATCGCTGAGGGCTGGAAGCTGCCCTGGTGCCACACTGAGCCGGTGTTACCGTCCCCTTTCCCCTCCCAGCTTACTTGGATGTTTTGGTTCAACAGCTACTCGCACAATCGGGGTAGCTTCGAAGTTGAGAGGTGTAAACGGTGGGCAAGCAGGTGATGTTGACAGCGTTGCAGACTTCAGCACAAAATCTTGCAGGCCTCCTATTCCTAACAGAAATTGGAGAGAAAAAAAAAAAGGGAAAAACAACAACAAAAATATCACCAACTCTCATATTAAATGAGAATAAAAATATGATCATTAAGTTAAAAAAAGGTGAAATCATTCTCATCACAAAAGGAGGATTCAAGAATTCCTCACTGTTCATATAAAGTATCTGTTAAGATACTTGTGCATAAACTGGGTTCGTAAGTCTCTGGTGTGACATTTGATATTTCGTCTCAGAGTTCCCATTGCATTCCCTCAGTATTTTAAAAGGCATGTTTATAGCTCTGAAGAACAGAAAGGACATGAGGACTTTTTTCCCTTCTAATATGTCCAAGCCTTTGTACAGCTCAGACTTAATTCTGGTGGTTTAAATTTAGAAGAATTTAGAATGCAAGAGGCCTGCAATGGTCATCTAGTCCAATCTCCAGGACAAAGCAGGGCAAACTTCAGTCAGATCAAGTTGCTTAGGACCTTCTCCACTCAAGTTTTAAAAACTTTTCACACTGGAGACTGCACAGCCTCTGTTGGCAACCTCCTCCAGTGCTTCATTATTATTGTGAAGAATGCTCTTTTTTTTTCTTCCCACCCCCTCATGCCCATTTGGGATTCACTTTTTTCCCAACTTGATTCTTGTAAAAATGAATTCATCCCATTTTAAGCTATTAATTCTCATTCTACATACTTTATAATGCTGACAATTTGAAGAAAAGTGAGCTTAAATTGTAGTGATAAGAAAAAATATAGAAAAAAATGTTAGCTATAAATCTGCAAAATAGCTGCTGTAAATGCACACTGAGTTTTGGCTGGCTGGCGCATTTAAGAGAATTTGAAATTATTGCCTTCAAATTCCTAACCAACTGCACATCATTCATAATTTAGTCAAAGCTATTAAAATACAACTAGAAATGTTTGAATAATAAAGACAACAAATAAAGCTGATATCAATTTATACAATCACTTTTCCTGATGCTCCTTCAATCACAAGCAATGAGCGTTGCAGTTCTAATGGAGTACTAATTAAATGAGCATGTAACTTGTAATACTGTGAGAAACTGAAACCTTCAGCTCATAATCTGTACCTGCTTAAAAATTAAATTCACATTGTAGACTGCAGTATAATTGTGCTCCTTCCTCCTTGTTCTCTCTTACATGCCCAAGGAGTTCTTCACCCCAGCTTCCCATTATCACCCCAATACTTTTCCAGGGTTTTTTTCTGACTTAATCTTCTTCATTTGAGGGGAAACAAAGAAACAAAGAGGGTCAGCTTCCAGCCTATGAGATCATGCAGGAGTTTGAGTTCTGGAGAGCCAGGCTGCTGCACAGTTTCATCTGCAGAACTGGGCTGCTTCTCCAGCTCTGGAGGCTGGATGCCTGGCCAGCAGGGTAATCCAAAACCCGAAATGTCATTATATAAGAAAACCTGCCTCAAAATAACTGGAAGCAAAACAACATTCAATGGCTTTAAATGCAGGATTGCAGATGCTACAAAGAAAATAAATCTACATAAACTCTGTGTTGCACCTGACCTATGACCAGCATGTATTTCCTCTTTTTCACTTATTCAACATGTGGTTTGAATGAAAAACAAATGCTGGATCATCATCACCACCAGGGACTGAGAAAAGGGATGGGTCCATTTTATTCTGATCTTCTCCAGCTGGTAAAATGAAAATGATTTAGAATGGGAGGTGAACAGCTTCTTTGCACAGTGTAATGTGAACCAGAGAAATAAAGTTACCAAATCTTACTTCAGACAGACTCACTCTTTTCTTAACACGTTCCTGACTCTTACTGTCATAAAGAAAAATTGAAGCTTTTTCTCTTCTGTTTCACATTTCAAGGTAAAACTATACGAAATATAAGTGTCTGGCACCAATAACACACTAAAAATAAAAACTCTGTCAGTTTTCGTGAAAATCTGTTAGGCTTACAACTTGAGTGTTTTAATTGCTGAAGCAATTGATGTGAGCTAGCACAGAGCCATGTCCAGCCATGTTGCATCTATTTAATTTACAAATTCTTAGTAACGGATGTTGGAAAAAATCCATAAAGGTTCTTGGACACTCTTCTTGCATAATATGATTACTAAGTAAATGCTAATATGTTTTCTGAATAATATTACAGGAAGATGTAAGACAACTAATTGCAAAGTACCATGTGATAATGGAAGAATTCTACTAACTATGATGATACACAAATCTTACACTTAGTTACTGGCCAGCCCACTGAAATTTGCACACACTACTTGAGATCACAGATCTCAAATGTGTATCAGTATGTTCCTTGAAAGGTCTTAGAGAAGTCACTCCCAAATTAAGCCTTAATAAAAGCCTGTAAGATAATGATAAGTAAGACCTTCAGAAGTTGGTGGTTTGTGCTTTTAAAAGGAGATCAAATAATGGGTCAGGGAGAATTATTACACAGGTGGTGAAAAATGAGATTTACAAAGGTTCTTCTTTTGTTGAGTCCCTTCTCCAACTTGCCCTAGAAGATAAGAACACTAAATCAAGAGTATACCAACCTGTATCACCAGATATTAACCCATGATAGAAGCTAAACGGTAAAAAGAGCTCAGAACATCATGACTGAAATTTTCAGGAGTAGGAGGTTTAAGACAAATCTCAATTTACTTTTCACTTCTGTGTCTTGCTGGTAACCACTACACCTTACACAATGATTTTGCTGCCTTCAAAGATAAAGTATGCTTTTCCAGCTCAGTTCAGCTATGAAGATCTGAACACATAACAGATCAAGGTATTTGTAATTAGTTTCCCTTGATGTAGAAAGATTTAGGCATTTAATGTTCTTTCAAGTTGCAAAAAAATGAAGCAGACACCACCACCATGCTGAAGTTTTTCAATCAGATAAGGGAATAATTTAGTTTGCAGTGTGAAAACTCAAACAAAGAAGAATGAAAGCTGTTTAAATTTTAACTTCTGCCACACTGTTACTGGCCTCAGCACATTAGTTCAGTCGATCTTTATCTCCTCTCACTGATGATATCACCACTTAAGAATCCCGGGCTGCTTTGGAATGGAGACATGTCAAGCTTTGGACTAACACAGTAAGGAGCTAAGTAAAGCAGAAAGCTAATGGTAATCTGCCCAGTAAGGCTCTGCCTTCATGTCAATCATCATTCTTCCTCAAATCTATGCAAATATTTCTCCTCTTCCAAATATCTAGCATAAGACCACAAAAGATTATACCATTAGCACACTATTAAGGTGACTAATA
>VYZQ01018701.1:13832-24990 GCA_013400655.1 Mystacornis crossleyi
TAGAAAGAGTAAGACCTTACAATATGTAAAGCCTCCCGCTTTAAATGCTCCCTGCACCTCATTATGTATCAGTGAAGACAGACCATTCATGTGAAATATGTAGGTGTGATGCAAATTTTTGTAAATCTCCACAATCTGAAATCTCAAAGTGAGCACGTGCCTTTTGTTTCAGCGGGACTGTACGAACTCTGTAACTTTCTTTGACCTGTAATACAAATGCTTCTATTACTCCCTGACAGAGACATTTTAAAATATCTTTAAAAGGTGATATAAGAAATATGTANCCTTTCACATTTGAGGAATCTTAACATGTTTTACTAATCACTGGGATTAAATGATGGCAACTGCAGGGACAAGTAGCGGCTATGGCTTAAGAGCACCTTGTGTTACACGTTTATCACCTCAGAATTTAAACATGTTTCTCTTGCATCTCATGGGCACTACAGGGAGACATCTGAGGGCAGAACTTGACCTTTCTATATTAGAAACTGTTTCTAGAAGGGAAGGGAATGTAAATCAAGACACAGACCATATTCTAGTTGAGATTTCATCAACTCCTTCCATAACACACACCACATGTTAGCACAGATTGCTGGTGAGCCTCCTCTCCTCATCTCTAATTGTGCATTTCCCCCTCAATTCTTACTTGCTTCTGAAATTACATGTATGGACAACAGAATATTGTAAGGTATGCGCATGGTTCCAGCTGCTCTCAGTACTTTCCAATCATTTTCCCGAAAAGCTAATTCAACATTTTCCTTTTTCCCAACGTGTTTTTTCTTTTGAGCCGGATCTATAAAAACCACCAGTACCCAACAGACTGTAGAAGCATTTGACCCAGTTTCTCCCTGAGTTTCAAAAACACAAGTTCTACCTGAGTACGTGCTAGAGACTACCATGAATTCAGTTTCTCAACACAGAGGCGTTCAGTTGTAGTCTTATTACAGAATTTTACTTTTAGGTTCGCTTTAGCAGTTGCAGGGGAAATTGAGCCTGAGGTGCCGATCAGACGGGAGTGAGCTCAGCCATTTTCTCAATAATGCTACGACAAGACTCCCTCTCCCCAAGGGGCACAACTGTGCAGGACACTGAATGCAATAAGCAGCTTTTGACACAGGAAGCAACTCGGTGCTTTTACTACTGAACCTTCGAGCGGTGAAAGATGAAAAAGTGCCGGGGCATCCCACTGAGTTCTTTCAGGAAACACCCAGCAGTGCAAAGAACAAAGCTGTCTGCTCTCAGAGCTGCAAGGAGAGCAAGAAAACGGTCTAAAAATACGGTCTGTTACTAGATTAGAGTTTCTAGAAGGATTGCAAACACATCCAAGGAGTAAACAAGCATCATTTATCTTCTGCTGAGTGTCTTTGGGAAAAAATACCATATATTTCATTAGGCCCTCAGACTGCATGATAACACACATTTCCTAAGTGTTGATTGAGCTGACCATTCTAATTATGAACATTCCTACGCTTTCTCAGACCAGATGAACAATTTCAAGAAAACTGTAAAAAAATGCCTTTACATTAAACAGTAACATCTTTAAAGTGTTACAGTGAACGGCTTGAGATCTACCTGCACTCAGTCTGTGTGAAAAAGCTGACATCAAAGCTGAGTCAGAAATTTGCTTGCTAAAATACAAATTTATGTTAAAGCAAACGGAATTAAACCAAAATTAACCTTCCAAATCTGCCTTCTGGATTTACAAACTGTTGTAGTCAAGATGAAATATTGATTTCTTTAAGCTGCTTAATGAGACCAATAACTATAGAAGATGAAAGTATTTCAAATAATCATGTTTTTTTAATACCACAAAATTATTTCATTTATCATGCCACACTAATTTTTGGAGCTCAAGATTAAAGAAAACGATCCCGATTTTTCAGCATTTAAGTGTCATTTTAGCATAGAAACCTAGGAATTTCATACTTAGATCTGTAACAGGCCCCCATCCATCTTGATGTATTATGAAATCAATGCACTTGTAGCTCCTCCGTAGAAAAAAAGAAAAAAGGAAAAAAATCTTTACTCCAATTAAAGCTACTTTAATCTTTCAACTGTAAAGCATTCTTGATAAAGGCACTGAACAGCACCTTTTGTGGTTTTATAAAATGGTCAGTAGCTGTCCTCAGCAGTATACACGTAATATATTTTGCCTGAGCCCACACATTAAAATTCCTTTCCACACACCAGCTCAACTTGACATCATTTGAAAGCAGCAATACTGAGCAACAGTAAAAATGTGGGCAGATCCTTGCTCGATGTGACCACATAGGCACTGGCACTCCCTTCAGTTATAGCCTGTACGTCAAATTAATGCTCCCATTACTGCATGTGGAAAGCATTTAGAGCCATACAAAACTCTCAGAGGGTTTCTGAAACACAACCCAAATTTTAGACTTATAATTACTTTAAATAAATTATTTTAATTTGACCCGACAGCAACACATCTGAATTTAGTTAATTTTTTAAAAAAATTACTACCAGAACTTCAGCGATAGTTCAGAAAGGTTGCTGCCCCAAACACATGGAATTCAGGAACAGCTGTTTCAACGTATTTACTTTTATCACCTACAAGTCTTTTGAAATGCTCATTTGTTGTTGTTGAGGGGTTTTAGTTAGTAATAGTAAACGTGCCTTTATAAATAAACTAATGAAATTGCATATTGCAATTGGAAAACAGATCAGCTGAATTCTTATGGAGCATCCTGTGCAAGCAAAAAATTTGCCCAGAAATCCTCTAAGGGAAAGGAAAGTCTTCTAGACAACAGAGCTTGAACTACACCCTCTGAAGGCTCTACATATCTTTTTGTGAAGATAAGAAATGTTTCAGATGTAGCTGTAGAGGCCTTCCTGCATTGTTCACACATGCTGGCCATCTACTGCTGGTTCCTACTGGTAAAATCAGAAAACTATTAAACCAAAAAAAAAAACCAAACCAAGAAACCCCAATAACAACAACAAAACAAAACCTTTATCCATCAGCAAAACTCAAGAAAACATTGAAGTGTTTGATAAAATACTTTAGACTTAGGCTTGATATGAATACCTAAGTTTGCGAGAGGAACATATACCAAAAGATCTAAATTTCTTCCCTCAAGGTAGCAGAAGAAGAAGACAAATCTCCAACAGTCATCTAGAAAAGATACATTTGATGTTGCTATTTTGGACTTTAAAGAGGAGAGAAAGTTATTTAAAACCAACTTCTCTGGTTAGTTATATTAGAAAAAAGAAGAGCAATTGTTATTCTACACTTTTGCAGGATCACCATCAAAACATCAGCTGTGCACACATAGCTCTGGAAATCTATTAAAATGGGATTGCACGTTATAGGATCATGAATAGGTTAGGTGTCAGAAGTATTAATCAAAACAATCACTTCTCATTTTATTTCAATGTTTTTTAAAAATATTTCACCTACATTGAAAGGTTCAGATGTTCAGAAGGCAGAGGAGGGGGAGGCAGCAGCCTGAGGCTGAGAAGGGAAGCATGGAATCCGTTGTGCTCTATCAGATTGAGCATGAAAACTGTTTAACATTAAACGAAAGGAGATGGAGGCAAAGCCTTTCTACTTGAACATGTAGCAAATTTCAGTATTTATTTTTAAGTAGACAGTGGAAGACCTAAGCCCCATACAGTATTTGAGTTTTTTATGAGAGTACTGGAGGCAAGATGCAAACGAGCAAAGATCTAAAGTTCATTAGGGTTTTCAGCACCATAGAACACTTAAGTGTTCTAATTTCTTGACCAAATGCTTCCCACAACAGATCAAAGTAACTAATCTCAGCTAACAGATCAATGACATCAAACGATTTCTTCATTAATCAGACTAGTTATAGCATAGTCTAAAAACCAGCCAAAGAGAAAATGCCATTTTAGGCTTTGTTCAGATTTAGAAATGTCTCCTGAAAATGGGCAGACTTCATGTATATACTGTTTTCTTAAACTGAAGATTGTAAAATATAACTAACATCTGTTACTTCCCAGAATCAATTACAAGTGGTGTTAAAATTAATGAGGCCTTCAGGCACTGATCTTGCAAAAATTAATTTTAATCTGTAGAAATCTTGGAGGTTTTGTCATGTTTGCCTACAAAAAGCTACATGAACATATTCCTACAAATTCTGCATTACATATCCCAGGTACGTGGGGAATTTAGAATCTGCTGCTAGCAGTGTCAATTACAAAAGACAATGGCAGTTAGTTTAAAAGCTCATTAAATCTTGTCCATCCATGCGCTGATTTATGTTTGACTGTACAATCCCAATATACTTGATTTATATTTCATCACTTAAAAAAAGAATGTAAGGCCTTTATCATTCAATACATCAGGTAAATGCAAATACAGACTAATCACTTATGAGGATATTTCAGATATCACAGGCAGAAGCTGCACGCTGATTACCAAATGTGTACAGTATCCTGTGGGAAATGCCCGAGCCACTGACCATTTATCCTGTTAACTTGTAAGACATGCAAGTAACTAATTAAAATTCAATTTTCCAAGACCTGACCCAATGCCTAATGCTCTCTTTTAAAGGCAACCTCCCCACCCCCCAATACATCTGTCTGTAAGTGATTTATGCTGGCTGATTTTGCTGCCTCGGGAAATATGGCTTAGAGTCTTCCAAAGCACCATGAATAATGGACCCCTTCAGTCTGCATTATACAGAAATTGATGTTTACTTTAAAGACAATAATTTTCAAGAGGGATAAAGAAGAATATAAAATTTCACTTCAAGCTAAAAGAAACCTTTAAGTAGCACTTTGTAGTTACACAAGTGATAATATTTTGGGACATAATTAATCAGAAGGATTCTAACCAAATAAAGCACCTTTCAAATGTCTCAGATTAGGACTATTTGACATAATGGGTGTAAAACAGATGGCATGAGAGGGAACAGGGATGTATTAAATACACTTGTTATATCAGCAGCCCAGGACGTTATTGATAATGAGTTATTTATCACATGCTTCAGTTTAAGAGCTAAATTAATTTAAAAATAAACAAAAAATGCACTCGAATTTAAAAAAGAAGAATGAAAGGAAGTTGCTGCCACATGAAAACCTATTACGGGCCCATTAATACTGACCTCAGATTGAAAATAATTCTTATTTTTTCACAAAATTATATTTAAATAAACGATTTTAAAAGTCAGCTTTACTTTAAGTAATTCTGCCACTCTGCCTCTGTGTAAACTAAGCACACCAAAATAAAGTACATTTAAAACGTAAAAAATTCCTAAAAGTTAGGAATGCTATTTATCCTCCCTATCCCCCCAAACCTTTTTCCCCAAAGGAAAGAAGACTGTAATTTTCACCCTAATTTCTGATTACTTCAGTTAATGTATCATTGAGAGCTATTACTGTAATTTGTAGTCTGCATAATTTTGACTTCCTAAAATATTGCAACGTATTAACTTCCATTAGCTCTAGGACAAGAAAAAAATTGGGAAAAAAAATATACAGATCATTCTTAAGGTAGGAGAATTCTTAAGACTAGTGCAGAGGACCACATAATTAAACTGGGCTTTAAAACATTCCTCTGTCTCAAAATGAAGAAATTAAATAGAACTAATCTTGATTCTTAATGCCTTGTTGCAAAGAAACACCAAAAACCAACAGAACAACAAATAAGATTTAATTTTATTGACATCACATGAGTCTATATGCATTGAGAACATCCCCAACACTGCTCTCTTCGTTGGCTACAAACAGGCATGAGCATCACACTGACAAAAGATACCAGGGAGGGAGCCTGGAGCTTTAACACCTCCACAACTGGAAAACCCTGTGTTTTAATTCCCTTTTCTACAGGAATAACACCAGTCAGTAACAGCTTAATTTGCATTAGAGGATAAAAGGAAAAGAGACCCCACCCCAAAAGGCAGTTCTGGGAACACCATCCCAAATACAGCTGGGCTGATCTACAGCCAGCTGCCCCCAAAAAGAACAAGCTTGTCCCCACTTCCGGCCGCCCAGCACCAGCATTTGTCAGATACTAAATAAACAGTGTAAAACTAATCTAATAAAAATCGATGTTCCCTCTCACCCAATTTTCGATCCCTCAACTATCAGTGCATCAAGAGGCTGCTTCTGACATTTTGTCCAAGAACAGACAATTCACCATATTAATCCTAGTGAAACCCCAATGGCATGATGACACCAACGAGGAGACCAGGTTTAACAACCAGCATCTCCTCAAACTAGTTAAGAGACCTCTTCCCCCTTTCCCACCCATGTAGAGGGGAGCAGCTAACACCTCTAGGTTGCGAAAAAAGTTGATTTGTCTCCGTGCCCCACCTCTGTGCCCTCCCCAAGGAGGCCAGGCCGGCTGACATTGTGCTGCCTAAGCAGCAGAGCCCACAGATGAGGTATCGAGTGTCGCCCACAGGCAGCAGCAGTGCCTCGACTGCTGCTTCAAGACAAAGCAAAACCTTAAAACACACACACACACAAAAAAGAAGTCAGCTGCTTTTCTGAACAGGAGTAACGTGGCCATTTGCCACTGCTCTGTATCAGCTTTAAGCAGCTTTTGGAAGAGGTCCAGATTGATAAAGCTTTTTTACTAAAAATGAGAGGCATTCCTGCTAAAAATGCCTGAGCACTGAAATGACTTTTTGGTTGAGAGGCAAGGCTTTTCAACACAGTATGTCATACTTCCTGATTGGATTGTGGACACAAAACAATCTGTTAAAAATGGAGTATGTTTTCAATCCCATTTCCAAAGTAAATGCAACTCCTGTAATCACACAGGCTCCCCTCAACAACTTTTAAACATGTTGTCTACTTCCACTAAGTTCACCAGTGAGAGAGAGGGGAGGGTTCAGGTGTAATTAAGTTTCCACAAGTTATGTAAAATCAGTGGCTAAGTACTGAAGGGAGACCAAACTTGGTGAGCTCACTGAAGGGCGGGCAGGCAAAACACGATCATTATACATCCCGCCTGGAAGCAGCTGCCTGGCGACCGGCACGCGCATCCCGGCCGGCCAACTGGGACACAACTGCGGGAGAGGGGAGCTGAGGATTTTAAGGACATCAGTCCACAGGAATCCAGGCTTTGTTAGTAACACTGCTCAGAGGACTTTCTTTTTGAACATCACAAAACAATTAGTCTTTTGTGCAAAAGCTCCGAAAAATATAACGGTTGGAATTGCAGGCATGTTATATCCCATTTTGAGAGCTTCTCAATCACGTGTGCTTTCAAATTCCTTGTCCTCAGCAGCGCCAGCAGGCTAAAGAGTGGGAAATGGGTCTAAATATCTTTGTGTAAGTGCAGTAACTGATGGAACAAGAACTGCCAGCAGGTTGCATTTTCATTTACAGTAACGGGTTCACAGCCATGCAACTCACACCGGTTGGTGACCCAATACTTCAATACTGCACAGAGCATGATTCGTAAATCTTAACACGACATTCATGATGCCTTAGGTTTTAACTTCTGTACTTTTCAAATCCTGTATTGCCTGGTGTGTAACTCTGAAGTTTCTTACAGCTTGTTTGCTGCTCTCTTAGACTAGCTAGACACAACAAAGCTTCTCTGAGCTTGCTATTCAAGGACACTCGGGCTGTCCGAGGCCTAAAGGTGGAAACTAGGACCAGGAGAGAGGTGGAGAAATGGAAGAGAGCTAAAGTGTTAATTGGTGAATTTATGTTGATATGCAAATGGCCCAAACCTATAACAGTGTAAAGAACTCGTGACTTGTCGTCCATCTTGGGGTCCATTTTGTGGAGGCAGCCTCCGGCTCCCCAGGGTGTACCTCGAAGGCCCTTCAAATAAATCCCTGCCTTTATTCCCTTTCTCTTGCCTAGTCTCTGTTTCTAGGTGGCTGGAGAAGGCAACATTCAGAACACATCAAGTCTTTGGATGAGTATTTTGTAGAGATGGGGCGATAAGGCTGGAGTGAAGCAGCGAGGAGTCCTCAGGCAGGTGCAGAGGAGGAACTTTATTTTTATTTACCAAAAACCCGCTCTTCTTATGCCTTTAGCCGATTGTTAGCTTACATACTTATCAGGCACAACAAACCTACTCTGACCAACGACCAGACACCACAGCCTAAGCACACCGTAAGCCTCACCTCCTCTATTCGTGCTAAGCTACTCTCCCAGAGTTCTTCTCTGCTCAGCCGAAGTTTTACAGCAGGAGCCATGATTTCACCAGGCCTTCCCTTACCAAGCCATACCTGTCGGCTACAGTATTTCTTGCTCAGTATTATGTTTCAGAAATCTAATTAGTCATTGAAACAGACTTGTATCAAAGCTGGCATTCCACTGAAGCTTAAAATGTCAGTAACAGATAGACCGACCTTATGCCCCATACATTACCTTAGACAACTTTAAAACTTATTCAGAGTGGAGTTTTTCTATTTTCCCACCAGTACACTGCCTTGGCACTGGTCTGCGTACATTCAAGACAATAATAACGCACTTAAACCAACATCAAATGTCTTAAAAAAAACTTCCCGACTTCAAATCTATTGGAATGACAGAAATTACCTCTATTCTGTGTGGAAAAACTTTGACTCACATCACAGCTGGGGTCCTTACACACACTGCAGTTTTCCCACTGCAATCTCACTGTTTTCACACAGACAAGACCAGAAGCAAAGATTGCAATATAAAATTCTCACTACCAAATTAGGTGAATTATCTACCAAAACATGCATGCTCAAAGGAAGGTTACCAAATGTAAAACCCCACAAAAAACCTTAGCTACAGTCCATAACAGTCATGACAGAGGAGCAGACTTGGAAAATGGAGCTTTTCATTTTTAAAAATCACTCTTGAATTTTGCCCCTATACATATCAGACTTCACTGGAGGGAATTAGGTAGTAGGGAGAAAGAAAGTTTAGAAAAGAACCCTACTTCTTTTAGCCTTAATTTGAAGAAAAAAGGTATCTTAATTTGGTTCCAGGCCTTAATGACAAAATTTCAAAATACAGTCAAGTAAGGTGAGCGGGTGCTCTGCATCTTACGACATAAACTCAATGTTAACAACCCCTCAAACATTATTTCTTGTCTATTTATGACTGGAATTAATTCTTTATAAATAACATTCTTACCCATTAAGTTTCTGAAACATGTAAGGTAAAGCTAGAAGTGTAGCTAAGCTTGCTACTGTAAAATCGTGTGGTTTTGACAATGAAGTTACAATAGTTTTTACTAGCTAAATACAAAAGGAGTTGAAACTCACACTGCTTACTTTGCAAACTGCAGAATACTTCTAGCAAATACCAGCTTTTCCAATTATTTAAAAAATAAAAAAGAGCTATAAACAATCTGAACTTTGAGCCCAAACTACCCAGTGCTGCCCCTTTAACTCTGTTGTTTAGCAGTGCTCCACAGTTTGACATCAGTTGATACTCCTAAATATAGCCCTGCCTTAAGTCCCCCCCACAGTTCACAACCCTGACAAAGCCAGCTCCGTGACTCACAGCCTGACACAGGCCAAACAACCCTCACAACACTTCTGCAATTCGATCTGAGACATGAAACATCAAAACTTCGGGAAAATATTTAGAGAATAAGTCATTAAAATACAGCCTTTATTAACAGTCTCTTGACTTTTTAACCTTCCCGTTTGTTGTGTAGGATTGTGATTCTCTGTGAATCACGGTCCTTCAGTGGGGTTATGTGCAAAAACGATTCCAAGCTGGTCTTCCCCACTCAGACTCCCGTGCCCTCAGTGCAACCCTTTACTGCTTTTTCTGAACTCCTTGAAGCAGCTTTGGTAACAACAGACAACGGAAACAAAGGAAAAACATCCAGAAGGATAAATGAGGGCTTCTGTGGCTAGTTCAAATGTGGAAGTGGAGGCATTTCACAGCCACAGATGGTATTCAGTATAAGGATGCTGTGTATTACAGGCACCAGGTCTACTACCCAAGAAGAGGAACGCTTCTCCCCACGCAGGTGTGAAAGCAGGAATCCTGCTCCTCTCCCCCTTACACAGGGGCCTGGCTAACATTAGGAAGTGCTCCAGCAGGAATTTAGAACACATTCAAATAAACTGCCCTCACAGATTAGTGGTTTTGCATAAACAGTGCCAGTTAAAAGAAGGGCTTTTTCCGCTTAGGCTGTGGTTAACTAAAATATTCTCATATAGTCTTACTTTATTGACATGGGATAACTAAGGTAACACAAATGAAAAGCAGAGGTAGAATAACAGAAATACGGAGAGAAAGGTGGAATAGCAAGGGAAAACAAGAGGTTAACACTAAGATTTGAGCTGGGGAGCTTAGGGGGAAAAGGGTCGATTTCAGAGCCACGTTAACACTCCAAAGACAGCTGAGGGAGGTCCAGCCTTATTTCTACAGTCCGGCTATTACTCTGAGCAGAAGGCAATTAGTGTAGCCATGAAAGTTAAAGAAACATTCAGAGAGAAGCTCTTTTTCATATAAAACAGTAGCTTTTCTCAGGACAAAGAAAGTGGTAAAAGAAAAAAAAAAGAAGCTGAAGAAGATGTTTTCATGGCAGTGGTTTTCCTTAACACTACACTGCCTCTGAAACCTGCAAATTTCCAAGTCGAGCTAATAAGTAGGAACCGTGCTGATTACAGATTTTTGGCTCTCAGACTACTCTGTGAGAATAATTTAATTTAGAGTCAAAACATTTGTAGGTTTTCTGCATGAAGAAATGCACATTAAAAACCATAATCCAAAGTTTTCACTACACTGACAGTGCCGTGAATCCAAATGAGACCTTCACCCAAAGTTGAAATAGCAGCACTTTTTGTATTGTATGAAAAACAGTGCCCTCTGGCTTCACATTAAACGGGAGAAAACAGTTTGAGGATAAAAACAAGTTAGCTGGTTCCTACAGCCAGTTCTTGTAAAGAAACATGCACAATTAATTACATGACAATTCTCTAACTACTCTAATTTTTCAAGGAATCATCATAACTCAGATGCTCTGAATATTGAGGTATTTTGATAGCCAACTTAAAATAAAATACATTTTTTTGTATTCTATATAAATAAATAATTATTAAAATACATAAAATATAATCCTTGTCAGACAGTTGTACATATTCCTATGTTATAAGAAACTGAAACTCAGTGAAAAACAGAAAACCACTAAATTTGTTCTTTGGAACTTTTGTTCACAGGATACTTTTTTAAAGATGAGAAAAAGCCTTATTCAACCAAAGCCACATAAAGG
>VYZQ01018703.1:0-18278 GCA_013400655.1 Mystacornis crossleyi
CAGGGCAGGGCAGGGCAGTGGTGCCCTGGCCCCCGCGGGCTCTGAGGGCCGGGCCGGGCAGGGCAGTGGTGCCAGGGCCCCCGCGGGCTCTGAGGGCCGGGCCGGGCAGGAGGGGAAACGGACGGAATGGAAGGGTTACCGGCCAGCACACCCCGCCAGGAGCAGGGGCAGCGCCGGAGTGCGGATGAGGCACAGCAGGTGCGAGCGGGTGGGTGAAGAAGGCACAGGTGTGGCTGGCTTGTGGCCATTAGTTATTGCAGGGGCTAGGGAGCAGGTGAGGAAAGGGGATTAGGCAATCTCCTACAAAACCAAACAACCCACCCCAAACATAAGGTTATGCAACTGTGGGTAAATCCTGATCCCCTCAGGAGATGCCCTCTCTGAGCACAGACCTCATAGCAACCTTCCAGTATCTAAAGGGGACCTACTGGGAAACTGTAGACGGACTCTGTTAGGAATTGTAGTGATAGGACAAGGAGGAATGGGTACAGACTGAAAGCGGGGAAATTTAGGTAAGAGACTGGGAAGAAATTTTTTACTGTGAGGGTGGTGAGAAGCTGGAACAGGTTGCTGAAGGAGTTGTGGATGCCCCAACCCTGGCAGTGTTCAAGGTTGGGTAAGTCCTTGAGCAACTCAGGCTAGTGGGAGGTGTCCCTACACATCCCAGAGTGGGTTGGGAATAGATGATCTTTAAAGTCCATTCCAGTCCCTTAATAAATTCTATGATTCTGTGATTCGTAGAGATGCAGAGACTGAAGTGTTTGAGAAAAGAGGTGCTTCCAAAGGTAAGAGGGTGTATCCTGGGAGCATGGCAAGACAGGCAGTGGGTGCTCAGGAGAGACCTCATTCAAAGCAGGTCATTTGCTTCCCTGGAGGTTCATACAGCTTGCCTGGCAAATCCCTTTGTTTTCAGGCTCTTGTTTTGCTGTATATTTTGACGTAATGATAATTCCTCATTTATGATTCCTTCCTTTCAGGGGATTGCAGGAACTCCTCCCGTGGGATGTGTGGGGGTCTGTCTCTGCAGTGTGGTGACTGTGACTGTTTAAAGCATCGAACGCTGTTCCTGATGAGCAGTGGGGAATCAGGAATCACATTAGCCTCCTGCAGCACACAGCATTTCTTCCTTGTTGCCGGAGACTGTTACTCTGAATTGTTCAGACTGCTTCAAACACATGAAGAGTGTCACCTTTCAAGGCGCAGCAGAGCTTGAATGTAGGACTCATGTTTGGGGAACTTGGGGACAGTGAAACAGCTGCCACGAAGCTAATGACCACCACCCACACGGTCCCTTTCTGTTCCATCTGCCCGTGTGCCTCTGTGACCTGTCCTTTCTCACAGCAGCATGCGCCGGCCTGCGTATTCGAAACGCAGCAGAACGCAAACTACCCTTTCCATGTCAAAACCCTTCACTGCGCACACGCTTCTGCCTTGAGGGAGAGGACAAGAGACTGAATCGGGTGTGACAGATGTCAGTCACATCGCTTAACGCCTCACTGCAAGGCACTGGGATGCTGCTGCAATGTGGGCAGTGTAAGAGGCAGAACAGAATAAATCTGGACGAGGAATTGAGACGGAAAGATCAAACACAGCCAAGCTGGAATGTCGCTCGGGCACTGGAGTGCAGAGCCTTTGCACTGCCAAATGGTCCTGGGGGAATGGAGTAACTGTGGGCATTTTCTGTGTTAGATGACTGAAGTCAGGGAATGGTTGAAGGTCTTAATTCAAATGAATGCACTTGGGGACAGTATTTTAAGAAAACCTCAAAAGGACCAGAGGAAGACAAAGGCCCCCTACCCTGACTCTGTGAGTTAGCCTCAATGCCATCAAGATCGCTTCTTTCCGTTCTGTTTCTGTCTCCCCAAAAACATTTCTAAGGCTGGTGGTGATTTCATGCTGCCCCTGCAGAGACACTGACAGAAACCCCTCAGTGCAGTTTAGGGACTTACTTGTTGGAGATCTTCTCCGAGCCCACATACAGGGCACTCCTCATGAGTCCAGCCCGAGTGCCCAGAAACGCCATCTCAACACCTGCCTCGCTGTCCCTGTGGAACAGAAACACACAAGCAGAAGCAAACAGTTCTCAGAAGAACAGCCATGATCCCTGCCCCCAGGGTGATGGCCTTTCAAACTTGAAACCACATCTGGAGACCTGGTCCTGAGTTCATCTGCAATATAACCCATTTACACCAGCAGTGATGCTGGCTCCTCCCTGCTAATGGCAACAGGTTGCTACTGGCTGGCAACTGGCAGGATTAAGACTTGTGCTCACATTTAAACCCTTGAGGTCTGCTTATTTCGTTCTCTTTTAAGCAGACCAGAAGCTCCTCTGCCCCCGCTAGCTTTGCTCCAGGCTACTCTCATGAGGCTGAAGTGCAGGAGAGGAACTGCAGAGAGAGAGCGGCTGGATCAGGGAGGCAGAGAATGGCCAGGGTAGCAGAATGTGACTGAAGAGGGTGTGTTGGTGTAGCTGTTTACAGCTGTGCTGATAATTGGGTGTCCTAGCAAGATTGTCACTGGCTCAGCTTCTGCCAGTGTAGGGACACAAGGAACTGAAACAGGGACAGGAGTGGCCGTGTGTATCTGTAAGTAACACGCTGTCCGCTGGAAGATCTGTGTGACATCCCACAAGATACCACAAGCAACAGGTGCCTCACTGGAAATAATGAAGTAGAAAGTTGTTTACTGAAGCCAGCCCGTGCACTACCTTCCTGAGGTTCAATCTTGAAGGCACCACCAATAGAGACAAGACTAAATTCCCTTTTCTGAACTAGAAAAACCCTCACCAAACTAAAGACTCTCCCAAGGAGGCCCAGCCTACTGAAGTTCACTCCCGAGAGACACTTTTCAAGTTATTTCTAAAGCTATTGAGCTATTTCTATCAGCTTTTTGAGCTATTTCTACAGTTTCTCATATGCTGTGCAAAAGTTTGAGACTATTTCAGGCACTGCATAAACCCATAGCATCTGGAGATGTATCTTCAGTGGTGTTCTGTCCATACGTATTTCTCCTACACTTACAAGGACATGTTGAGGGCTAGTGTTGTCCAGTAGGCCTCCATGGGGGCAGTGACCACTGCATCAAACAGCACTTCCTGGACCAACTCCTCATCACCTATGGAAAGAAAGGAAGAGCAAAAATCAGGAGAGAGAGACACGTTTCTCTCTGCATGTTTTAGAGAGTCCCGTGGTAAGGAGCATCTGCCTGTCCACGACAGTGGATCAGTGTGACACAAAAGAGAGGCCTCCCACTACAGGGCAGAGAAGAGGTCCTAACAGCCTGGGTGGTGGAAGGCACAGGAGCTGATGTTACAGATGTTGCAGCCAAGATCCCAGAATTACGGAATCAGTGAGGTTGGGAAAGCCTTCTGAGATCATGGAGTCCAACCTATGACCCAACACCACCATGTCAGCCAGACCACACTGAGTGCCATGTCCAGTCTCCTTAAACACCTCCAGGGACAGTGACTCCACCACCTCCCTGGGCAGCTGTTCCAATAACTAATTACCCTTTCTATGAAGAATTTATTCCTAATTTCCAAAATCATCAGCCTAGTTCCCCTCTAAACTTTGTGGAAGGGTGGTGCCCGAACAAGTGTGGGCGAGTGAGAGGCTTTCCAATGAAATTACTCATTAGACCTTCACTTGACTCTTCTACTGAACAGGCTGTCCACAGCCATTGCCACAAATCCCTGCCTTGACCTTTCTTCTGGGTGTCCTGTAGAGAGGATACCAGCCACCACCTTCCACTCAAATAGCTTCCTTCAAAAGCACTAGTGACTTTTTTATGGCCCTACTCTGTCCCTTTGCTCACCAGCTTCTCTGTTAGCCCTCCTTCCTTACTGTGAGTCACAGAACATTGTCCTGTCCTGGTTTTCACCAGATGCTCAAGCCAGTCCAGGCTATGACTCTAATCCACTTTGGACTGGAGCTAAGAAGCAATCAGGAAACCTCAAGGTATCATCATGTTCTGAATGACGTGCCCCAGAACCCCATTTCTTTGACCTGCTTCATTTCTGTATTGGCCTGCTTGCACTAATCTGTGAGAACATGGTGACCATCATGTTGCAGAAATGACCCTTCCAGTGCTGTTCTAGATGGAGCCACCCCACCACTTCAGTGTTTCCGGCACTGAAACTTTCTGGGTTGATGTTCCAGGTGTCCTTCAATGTTTTATCTCAAGTTCTCCCGAATTTGTCACAGATCTCAGGATCCTTCTCTCCATAGTTATTGTTACTCAAGCCTCAAAATCAGAGCCCACCATGAGATCTTTCTCTCTCCAGGCCCCCCCAGGTCTAGAATGTGTTCAAATCCTATTTGTTTTTCCTCCACAGCACTTCCAAGTCTGTGTATTTCTCACAGTCAGCTCTCCTGAAATGTTCCTGCTCCCTGGCCTCTTCAACTCAAACATCTCCTGTTTCCAGCCTACTCCAAGGACAGCCAGGAGGGGTCTGCTCACTCTGTGCAAGAGATGAAGAATTACTGGATTACAGTTGATTTTAAGAGATTCCCATCCTTGTGCCAAAGGTTTGTGCCTCTCACGTGCAGCATTACAGGGAAAAGCTTGTTGGCACAACTGAGGGGGCTGAAGGACTTCCTCAAACCAAACTGCTGTAAGGAATTCCTGTGCACAGCTGCCCACCTCTGCCCTCTGACAGAGATCCCACTCTTTAGTGGTGGTGTATCAGCTGCAGGAGAATGGGACCTGGTGCAAGGGATGAGCAGCAGGAAAGATGATAATCCTGTGACCATTTTTTTCTCCTGGATCAGTTACCTGTTGTGTTTGGAAAAGGAAATTAATAATCCTCGTTCTGAAAGAACCCATCTCTCTAGAGGGCACTGTGAGTCCTTGGAGGATGATGCCCGGGGTCCCTGGGAAACTGAGTCACCTCAGCACTTTTCCTGGCTTCTCCTGCCATTGCCCCCTCTAGCCCAGTCAGTCTGTCTTAAACCTGCTGTGGAGCCCCTGCCAAGCTCCATTCAAGCCTTCCACTTTCCAGTATTTCCTATGTTGAGACCTCCAATAAGGTTATGTGTCAGCTTTGAAATGGAAAAAAATCCTCTGACGGAGACGAGGAGGCGGATCCTCAGCTCATTTCTACTTGTGAATTAATGTGGGCTTGAGTTCAGTCCTGCCTGTGTGAGCAAATGCCACAGGAGTGCAGTCTGACACCAATCAGTTTGTCACAGTCCCCTCTCCCTTGTGATGGGTACAGAAGACCCCAGCAGGGCCCTTTCAGTGCCTGGGACTCACATTCCAGGTCAGGCTCCTCTCCAGTGAGGAAGCGGATCACAGCCTCCAGCTGGCTGAGCTTTCGGTGGTCGGGATCAATGTCGGTGATGCAGTAAATCCTGGTGGGAAGGGGAGAAGAAGCCCAAAAGCGCAAAGAGAAACCACAGTCAGACAAATGCTCCTGGAAAATAATAACTGCAAAAAGAAAGTCAGCGAGAAACCTTGGTCTGCAAAGCCTTTACCACAGCTGCCATGTTGTGCCCACTCTAGATCTAACGATGTGGCTGTAAGTCAAACCCTGCCACTAAACCCAACACCAATTAACCCGACTGCTGTGCTTTGTGGGGCTGCTGTGTTCTCCAGCACAAGCTCACCGTGCAACAGAGCTGTTCCAAATCCCGCCAGCAGCTTCCCGGGCTATGCTGTGTAAGATGTGTACGTGTGCCTGTACAGACAATAACAATGTGAGGGAAAGACCTGAAAAGCAGAGGGTCGTGGGCAATGTGAGACCAGACCAGGAGCAGAAGAAACAAGAGACAGAGGAACAAAATGTGAGATGAGGAATGATCTTGCAGTGTGATACAGTGATAGCAAAAGCTGTCACGCAGGGACACAGCTGCAGGAGCCTCAGGACCCAGTTTGGGGAGAAGTGGAAGAATGTATTAGAAATACTCTGTGCTATAAAAGAAACCAGTCTTTTAATCCTGCTTCCAATTTTGACCGCTCCATTGTCAGGACAAGGGAGAGGAAGGGGTTATAAGAGAGAATTAAAGCTCATAAAGGGGCTGAAGGATGTGATTTGTGAGAAAAGTCTAAGAGAAATGAATATGTAAAGTGTGGTAAGCTGACACCTGAAGTCAGGAGTAGAAGAGGGAGAAGTCGCTGTTTGTGTCTCAAATGTGCTGCTTGTGAAACTTGACAGTGTACTGAGAGGTGAGAAGGGGTGCAGGGCTTCTTGAATATAGTTATTTTGGCTTTGATACAGCCTAGGTTCATGTGACTGAGTGGGACTGAACGTTGGGTTCATGAAAACCCCAACCCTCACAGCAATAAATGTGAAGTGCCGTGCTTCACCCTGTTTCCTATCCAAACCAAGCAAAACTGTAAGTTCTGCTTGCTATTGAAATAGGGGTCATAAATCACCTCCATGTTCACCAGAAGTTAGGTCTAGGCTCAGTTCAGAAGGATGCCAACCAAAAATAAACGAGGATTTTAAAAAGCATTTCAATCTCTCACCAAGCTCGCAACAAAACTCCCTAACAGGTCTCACATACTGTAGGTTTTGTAAGACAATTCTGAGCAACACGAGGGGGAACAAAGTAAGTCTGAGCACAGAGACTGAGGATAAATCTCGGGTGTTTCTTAGGAGAGGAATATGGCAGGTCTTGGTGGGATGTCCCAAAGGAAGAGGTGAAACTCAGCTGCCTGGAGACAATCAGGTCTTTGCAGACACAGCACCCGAACAGCACTGCTTTTTCCTCTAAGCCACAGAGGATGGTGAACTCGAGCCAGATTTCTGGGAACTTTGCCCAAATATCAGGACAAAGTCCTGTGTCACTGACAGGATTTCCTCCACTTACCATTCATTTGCTAAAGACAAGTCTGGCTGGAGCAGGTCGTGCAAACCTGAAACCAGAGAGTACACGGAGTATTCAGTGAGGAAGCACAGCCACATGCAGGCTCTGAGGGAGAAGCCAAGCGGTGACATTCAGAGTAGCTCCCCTGTCCCTTTCAGATTCACCTACCTTCTTCCACTGAAGTGTTCCCCAGCAGAATGTACTCCCCGTGTCCCCTGGACAGCACAACACCCAGGCTGCAGGCAAGAAGGGAAACAGAGAGCTCGTCAGCAAGCAGAGGGGTCATTCCCAAACGTGACACTGCATTCCCTGCAGCTACAACCCGGAAAGGCATTAGCGCCTTCCACAGCTATTAAACAAAAGATCATCATTGGAAGGGGATTAAGTGAGATCCCATTTCAGCGCAGGGGGCTAAGGAACCTGTATGTGGAGCTCTGAGGCATTGCTGGTGATGATTTTTTTGGCCAACAGTGTAGGTTCAGGTAAACGATAACATTTCTCAAATCTGTGCCAGCTTCAAACCATTTCAGCTGGGGAAAAAACCAACATGCCCTCCCTCCCTTCCCACACACAAACACAATTTGCTTCATTTGTTATTTGTTGTTTTATGATTTTCAGTGTATAACAATGTTGGGATCTTTTTTAAGCCATTCATCATATTCAGCAAAGATGTAAATTTAAGCTGTCTCATTTCTCTGAAATGAAACAACCTGCTTTACCTAAGGTATAGATTTTGGACTCTGAATTTCAGGTAAATCATACTATTCCTTTTGAATTGATCCCAAATAATATTTTAATGGCCACAGGAACAAAGAAGTCAGTTATACCTACTGCTCTACTCATGACTCGTAGCAAGGTTTAATGAAGAGAAGGGACTGATCTGCTGTCCCTGATCAGACTTCTGATACACTGCACTGGTGCCACATGAGTCCTTGCTCACCTGAAGGGTGTGCCACTGATGTCCGTGAAGAAATAATCATTGGTGAGGAAGAGAACTCGTTTCTGAAATAAGAGGATGAGTAAGAGAGACATCTGACAGACCAAGCACATAATGGTGATGGGGACCTGGGCTACATGTCCCCAAGGCTAAGCAAAACCAACACCTCACACCCTGCTAGGGCTGGCTGGAGGCAGGGGTGAATGTGCAGTACTCAGCATACCCAGCACCTCGGGACTTTCGGGATCCAGGCAGCCACTCTATCTTTCCCGTAAGGGCTTCAGATAAACCTTTCTTTGTTTTAGGGCTCCTGCACCGGCTGCAGGAAAGGGTGTCGGGAAGCTGCCCTCCCTCTCGCCCCCTCCAAGCACAACTGCTGGGGCCCTGCTGCTCTTCTGCGGGACACAGCAACCTCGACAGCTTTGCACATCATCATCATCATCATCATCATCATCATCATTATCATCATCATCATCTCCTCCAGCAGGAGGGGGGCTCAGGGGCAGATAGGAAGGAGGGGTGGAGTTGAAGGAGAAGCAACCTCTGTGTGGGTGGGCAGCCAGGGCCAAGTCTCCCCACTCCTGTGGGAAACGCTGAATTCCTGACATTTGCTTTCGTGCCAAAGTGGGACAAAACATTAGCACATTCCAATTTTGTTTCAAGAATCAGTAAAAAAAATTTTCCATTTTCAATTTGGAAAAAAAAGTGCCGTTTCTAATCCAAGCCGTTTTGATTCGCATGCAAATATTTTTTTCAGACTGACATTTCAACTGAAGACATTTCAGATTATTGAAAGCTGCTTCAGAACTTCATCTGTTTGCCAGACTGGCCTTTTCCTGTAGGAAAGTGTTGATTTCAGTGGAACGCTTTTCCAAAGGAGAAAAGTTTCTGGAAAGTTTCTATCCAAGCCTTATGCCAGTATATGAACCCTAATATGTTTAAAATCCTAGACCCAGTCTGAGAACGAGGTGAGAGGATGTGTGTGGGAGACAGGGGAGTGAACACAGAAAACTCAGTGTTCCCCAGGGAAAGTCGTGCCTGCTCTAACCTGCTCGAGCTGTGCAGCCCTGGAAGTGGAGCGAGGCACAAAGGGCTCCAGCTCCACAGCGGGCACCCAGTTTGTGCTCACTGGGCTGACGGGGATGGGGGATATCGTTAGGTGTGACGGGGATTCAGGATATTGTCAGGTGAGGGGGTGGCAGGTGGATTAACCCCTTTCTTCCCCTCTCTCTCTCTCCACGCATGGCAACTGTACTGCTGAACAACAGGGTCCTCTGCTGGCCCACGGCCACACAGAATCACAGAGGTGGGAAAAGACCTCAGAGATCATCAAGCCCATCCTTTGACCTATCACCACCTTGTCAAGTAGACCATAGCACTAAGTGCCACGTCCAGTCGTTTCCTGAACATCTCCAGGGATGGTGACTCCAACCACCTCCCTGGGCAGTCCATTCCAATTTTTAAATATCCCTTTCCATGAAGTTGTTTCTCTCAGTGTGCAAGATCTTCCAAAGGGCTGTGATACCCCCAAAGAATATCACTTGGTGGTGTTTTGGTGGCTGTGGGTGGTACAAAAGGTGTTGACNAGCCCATCCTTTGACCTATCACCACCTTGTCAAGTAGACCATAGCACTAAGTGCCACGTCCAGTCGTTTCCTGAACATCTCCAGGGATGGTGACTCCAACCACCTCCCTGGGCAGTCCATTCCAATTTTTAAATATCCCTTTCCATGAAGTTGTTTCTCTCAGTGTGCAAGATCTTCCAAAGGGCTGTGATACCCCCAAAGAATATCACTTGGTGGTGTTTTGGTGGCTGTGGGTGGTACAAAAGGTGTTGACCCTCCCTTTTCTTGCCTGTCTGATCTGATGATGGAGGCAGGGAGGCATGGAAAGGACCTGGCCACTACTCTGAGACCCTTTCCTTTAGCAGGGCTTGTTCTGCTCATCCTTTTTCCCCGGACCTGTCGCTCTTCTGGTGTGTGCTCAGCCCGCCCCAAGACAGCTGGAGGTACCCCCACTGACCCGTGGAATGCAAGAGAAGCAGAGGCACCCTCGAGCCAAGTGGGGCCGAGGATGATCAGGCAGGACTTGGCGACACAGCGAGGATCCAGGGAGAAGAGCAGGGGCACGCTGGCACAGGGACAGGACGGCCGGCTGCCATCCCCTGCAGGCTGGGAACGTGTGGATTTCCTGACTGGATGCTGTGCTCGGCATCCAGGCCTGGCTATTGCCATTTCCAGAGGTTTGCCACAAGTTCTACCTGTGTTCTCTCTCTTTTGCTTTCACAGTCACAGCCCTTCTGTACTCGAGCTGCAAGCAAAGGCAATTCTGCCCCTAGATCTCCCAAACAGCTGCCTCTTGTGTTTGTTCCTTATTGTTTCCTCTCTATCTCACTCTGTTCTCGAGACCTTCCTGAAATCAATGTGGCTGACATTTATCGACATTTATGTGGCTGACACAATAATTTCTATCCCCCTGCACTCAGGTCTCCTCTCCACAGTCTGGCTGCCTCATTCTCTTTGTTCCAAGGCTCTGTCAGCATTTTCTTTGTCTCAGTGCTGCTCTGCTTCATCAGCTAGCAGAGTACAAGTGGGAATTACTGAGCTTCATTGCTGGTTTCCACTCCATGTGTATTCCGATAATAGTAAAACTGTCACATACTCAGCCTCGGTCCCCTATTGTGCTTCCAGAGCTGCTGAATGAAACAAACAGTATCTCTTTACCGAGGCTACTTTTTGTTATCTTCTTTTTCCCCTGGGTAGGGGAGCAGAAGGATGTCTCTAAAATATTGAACTACAAAGATATCATTGGATGACTCAGAAGAAGTGTTATTGAGGGTGCACAGAGACAAAGAGGTTAAGCTACCAAATAAGCAATCTAGACCTACGAAGAACAGATTTTGCTCTAAAACCTTGATTACTTTTCTGACAGTAAAACTGAGGTAATGGATGAAGGAAATAAAGGACCTGCAATATATCTGGGTTTATGTAAAGTACTTGGAACAGCTTCTCATGAACTTTTATTCCAAAGAATCAGTTAAAGTGGGCTTAAATAAGATATGGAGGGAGAACCAGCTGCAGCACTGCAAACAAAAAGTAAACAACAGGCCATCAAGGGGGAAAAATCGAATGGGAGGAACAGACTCTGCCTTAGCAGCCCTTCTGTACAGAGATCTATCTGTAAGACAAAATAGAACAACATTTCTCTGCATACTGAAAAAAGTGTCTCAACAGCCCTTAAAATTAGAAAGGCTGGATGAAAAGGAGAAGCGGGCTTCATGTGGAAAAATGGCAACTGGAAAAAAATAGCTAAGAAACACAGAAGTGAGGGCAGCAGTTCCAGCACAGCTGTGGGAGGGAGAAAAAAATGAAGGGACAGCAGAAAGGAGATTGGGGGCTCCCTGTTCAGAAATATCCTCTTGCAGAGAGTAGCTGCTCTCTGCAAAGCAACAGGGAGACAGTCACAGAGTGCAGTGAAGCCCTGGTACTTGTGCACCAGCAATGACCAAAGAGTCAACAGCAACAATCATAATAGCTGAAAAGAGTGCAAATGTTTCAAATGCAGATGTTGGCAGAGCCCAGGACAAGAAGGGCAAAGCCATTGACAGGTACCTGAGAGCTGCAAACACCAAGAATAGAGAGAGAAAATTTAGTGACAAGATCTAGCAGGACAACCACTCGGAGGAAACAGAGGGGCGTCTTCATTAGGAAATGGCACCATTTCAGCAGTGGCTGTGACATTTGGTTTGCTGGAATTGGTGCTGACTGTGCCTTAGCATGGGAGCAGTTCAGCCAGCCGCTTTAAAAATTGCTCTCTATAAGGGATGGAAAATTTTCCTGAAATATGGAAGACTTCTGGGCAGTTTAACTTGCAGGACTCTGGAATATTTCCCAACAGGAAATGATGAAAGCCAAAATCTTTGAGAGAGTTAAATAAACGTGAATGAAAAAGTACCAGGGAACATGAACGTATGAGATAATTTTGCAATGATTCCAAAGGAAGATGTATAACCCTGCCCTCGAGCTGGTAGGGAGTGTTCAAAAGTCTCCATTTCACTAGGACTTTTCATAAAACGTCTGCAAATATTTGCATAGGAATTTAATCCTGGACCTGGATAAAGGGAATCACATTCTGACGAAGTGAGGGACAACGTTTTCATGAGTGGTTTTGGGTAGGGAAAGAGGGTGGCAAAACAGTCTCCAAATCTCGTCTTAAGCCAGTTCAGCATAGTCTTCCCTATTCTAACTCTTGAAGATCCCAAATTCGTTTCACGGCCCTACAAACAACGAACAATGTGCTTTTGGGCTTTGCCTGGAGAAAGCAGGGAGCTGAGAGACATCTCCAGTACCTTTCCGAGGGCAGAATATGGGTAGGTGTAACGGGCACTTCTACTGATGCTCTCTTGTATGACTTTAGCACGTGCATTATGTACGTGGTGAAACAATGAAATCCTCGCACTCAGGAACGCTGAACGGTAAAAACCACATCCTTTGGGGTTTTTCAGCGTCCACTTCCCATCCACTCCTCCCCTGTGTGACCTGAACAGAAGGAAAATTCCTTACCCCTTTGTCCACGGGGACCTTCACATCCATGGAGAGGTAGCCTGTTTCCCCATTGATCATAGCAGTTCTCAGCTGCAGAGGTGAACAAGTTTGGTGTTAGTGTCTCCAGGCAGGGCAGAGCAGGAATTAACAGAGCCACTTGTCATTAACACACAGGGGCTGGCAGGAAGAATCACTGCTGGTTCCCTCTCCTCCCCAGCTCTGTCTTGCATCTTTTGAACAGAAAACTTGTTTGCAGTGATCAGAATCCTTGTACAGCCAAGCTGGTAAGTGATAGGGAATAGGAATAGTTTATCCTGAAAGCTTGTTGATATGTCTTTTTAGCAAAAAGAAAGGATCTGGAATCTATAAAATTGCCAGTCCCAGTTATAGGGTTCACTGTTTGGCAGCCAGAAATTCACTAGCACAGTGCTCTGAGAGCCTGGAAGAGGAGAAAACTGAGAAACCCACTAACTCCCTCAGACTGAATCCAAAGCTCTTTGACATTTTAAAAACTGATTTAAAAGTTATAGGCTGTATTCAGCACCACTTCTGAGGTGCAGCAAAGCAGGACTGTGTGAGAGCAGGGTAGGCAGTGAGAAGACCACTTTATTCAATCCAGGTTCCAAAGGTAAAATGTAATTTTCACAGTGACTCCCAGCCTCTGGCAAGAAAGAGCCAGGAAATTTTTCCACAAATACACCAGCTTTGACTTCAGGTCCAGCCTGCCAGAGCATATCAAGTCTATTGCTTCAGGCTGGAGAGAAAAAAATAGGTGGGAAGTAACTTACTCATTCACAAATTGTTTCCTTACTTCCAGAGACAGGCCCCCATTCAGGTGCTAGCCAGTCTCAGCTGCACTGGCTTTACAAGGCCACGGTTTTGTTTACTGTGGCTGTTTGATGTGAGTTATTTACAGACCTAGAATATGAAGCTCACGTTTCCCAAGGCCCACATCTTGGAAATGAAAACACTGACTGGTACTATTACTCCTTTTTGGCTAAGAGTGTTTGACCTCCTTCCAGAGCCTCGGCATACTCTCTGTTCTGGCCTGACAGCCTGCAGGGTTTGTTGTGGGTTCTGGGTTTGGAATCATAGAATATCCTGAACTGGAAACAAGGATCATCAAGTCCAGCTCCTGGCCCTGCACAGCACCATCCCCGGGAGTCACACCGTGTGCCCGGGAGCGTTGTCCGAACGTTTCCCGAGCTCTGCCAGGCTGGTGCTGTGACCCTTTCCCTGAGGGGCCTGTTCCAGTGCCCAGCCACCCTCTGGGGGAAAAACCCTGTCATGATATCCAACCTAAACCTCCCCTGACACAACTTCAGGCCGTTCCCTCGGGTCCTGTCGCTGGTGAGCAGAGAGAGGAGCTCAGTGCCCGCCCCTCCTCTTCCCCTCTCATGGAAGTTGTAACTGCAGTGAGCTCTCCCCTCAGCCTCCTCCAGGCTGAACTGACCAAGAGACCTCAGCCACTCCTTGTATGGCTCCAGACCTCTGACCCTTCCCCTTTCCCCCTCACGCTGTGTTGCTTTACAGGCAAGCCCAAACCCTTGCAGCTGCCTGGCACCACTGTGCATCAGTTGGTATTTTCCAGGCAACGCCATCTTCCCTCCCCTGGATTTCTTTTTAGCAGCTGCCTGTATTACACATCATCAGCTTGGGCATATTTTTGCAGTCTGAATGTGCTGCTTATCAGTGCTGCTGAGATTATACTGCAACTGATGTTGAGTCTGTCATTGATCTAATACCACAGCTACAAATGTGAGCGTTGAAATGTTGGCAGCTTTCTGCTGCAGTGGGTGTATCTTGAGAGGCTCTAGACTTGCTGAAGTCACACTGCAGATATCGCTTGCGTCACTGAATGTCTCTGCATCCTCAGTGACTGCAACCTTTCTTTCTTCTGGAAGATGCAGTACAGGAACACAAAGTGGCTTTTGTTTTTCCTGCTGGTTTCAGGACTTTTTTTTCCCTTGGGTAGTTTTACTCTGATTGCCTATGGACAGAAACCTTACCCTTGGTATTGTATTTGCATTCAGGTATCACTGTTAGCTGGTCAGATAGGAACCCGCTGGCCAAATAAATATGAGAGCAAAGCAAATTTCTTTCATTTCCTCTTTTTTTTTTTTCTCTTTTTAATAGCAAACTAGGCAAAGAGGAACAGCTCTAAAAGTGGCTCCAGTGAGAGAGAAAACTACAGTGGGAGCAAAGTGCTATAAGAAATCAGTGAACCTACACAAAGCTGCTGGCAACTTGCATCTTGATGGTTCCACTGCATGTAAAACCTCTTCAATTTTGTCTTGCTTTCCACGTTACACAGCCAGGTCTGCTGTGTTCCCTTTCTCAATTTGCCACTCCTCCACCTCCCAAGTTCCTCTGATGTTGCCTTTGTACTTGGCCTGCACTGGTGGCAGTAGCTACTCTGATCCTCTTGCTGCTCTGTTTGCCCTACCTGTTTTAAGTGGATATCTACAGCATCAGATCCGTTTATCTCAGCAGTCTCCCCAGTAATCCAGAAGCATGCGTCTCACAGCTAATTCTATCTTACTCCAAATTCAGTTCTTATCTTAGTAATTTAAGTATCAATTTCCTCCTTGTTGTGAGTAAAATAAAACCAGCCACAGAGGAACCTCTCGATATTCTCGTTTTCCCTGGGTTCCTAGATGTGCAAAGCAGCAGTGTGCAGCGGTTAAAGGTGCATGCTGTTTCTTCTTTATCACTTGTTAATAATTTTGCTCAAAAGACAGTAGAAAAGGTATTTTTTAATCTTTTTCCTCTGGTCAGTTATTGTTTTCAGTGCCTCCACACCTGCGCAATAAGGTGACTTCTGGAATTTTTTCCCCCAAGTGTCTAAGTCCTTTATCCCCTGTGTCTATCACTGATAGTGACTGCAAGCTTCAGTCTCTTGATGAATGTACTTGCTGCAGATCTCATTAGCTGAGTGGCTTCAGCTGTATCTCACATACTGCACGGACGGCTGACATCACAGGACACTGCCACACTCCTAAACTACTTTGCCTTTGTATTAAGGCAGCATTAGGGCCTCGTACACACAGACCAGCTCCCTGGAGCATCCCCCAAAGTGCTTCCTTCCTCCTCCCAGCACTCCTCCTTCTTCGTTCCATGAGAAGGAAAACTCATTGTGGGAAGCAAGACAAGCACTTGGGAGGGGAGCTTCATGCTCTGTCCTCCTGAAGACCACCCATCTCTTAGTCAGAGCCAGACAGGCACAGAAAAACACCAGGAGTGCCCACTGCTCCCCCACACCTTCCATACGGGCACACAAAGCAGTAGAAAGAAGGTGCCACAAAAAAAGGCTAAATTCACTTTCTGATACTCACTATTTCCTCCTGGTCTTCCCACTCCACTTCTGAGAGATCTACGCTGTTGTAGTTCGGCTTCGGCTTCAGTTTCTTTCCTTCTTTATACTGGCATTAAAAAAAAAAGAAAAGGGTAAGAAAAGGAAAAATATTCAAGTAAGCAGCTAGGTAACTTCCTAAACTAACCCTTTAAGAATTGGTGTGTAATGTGAAAAACAGGGGCGTCTCATTTATTCTGTGACTGGGAAGGCAGTGTTGCTGCAAGTGTCTTCTTGGTCCCACGTCAGGTATTTCTCTAGGGGAGTTCGAGTGGGACAGGCTGCCCCAGGAGCAAGGGACAGACAGGAACACAGCTAAACTGGCAGGTAAAGGCTATGGCCTTCTTCGAAATAGATCCGGACAACACATTTGCCTGCAGGAAATGAGTTTTTCCCCCTGCAGCTAAGAGTATAATCCCATTAACATTATAATACCAGCAGGAGATCTTTTCTGATGGGAGTCAGGCTTTGCCTCCGCCGACGCGGAGACTTTTCACCTAGAGCTAATTGACGCAAGAGGGCAATTCCGCTAATCTCCGGGGTGAGGGAAAAGGCGTGAATGGCACTAGGAGAGGCCAATTTCCGGTGGAAGGATAAAGCAGTGCCCTCGCCTAGCTTGGCATCTCAGCGTCGAGGCCAGCTGGCCCTCGGGCTCCTGGGTGCCTGTAGATCAGAGGCCGGTGGCCTTCACAGCTCAAAAAACCCCAAAGGAATCAGAAGCAGCGCTGAAAATCACTGCTTCCAAGTCAGCAAAGGTTCTCAGATCCACAGCTGTACGTACCAAAGGCCGGAGGTCTGGGTGTGAAAGGATGTAGCCGTTGTTGGTGTTCAGGAAGGCGTATCCATGGACACCCAGCTGGAGAAAGAGGCAGAAGAATAATCGGTGCTTCAGCTACAAATATTGCTGTGTAATGGGTGCCGCTGATACCCTGGCACCACCAGTACTGAGAAATATTTTCATTTTAAAGGTATTGACCAGCAGAAAATAGAATCCATGCCAAAGCATGTATCTGTCTGCTCTGCCTGTGCTCGGTTTCACACACGGCTGTGCAGGTAGCAGGTCTGGGTACACATTCAGAAAAATCCTCCTGGACTCTGATTGTCATCGTGGACAATTGCCACCCAGAGAGAGACTGAGCTCTCCAGAGCAGGCACAGCAGAGCTGCACAGGGAATGGGCAAGGATGGGGAATGTTGCACAGAACCAGCAGTGGCCGGTCTGTGTGCCCATGGCTGCGCTGCAGAGCAGTGAATGAACAAGCGAGGATGAATCTCACAGACGGCTTCCCTGGAAACCCGGTCAGCCTTCAGAGGAGCTCTGCGTTATGTTTCAGTGTTGGCAAGACCAGACCTAACCCAGGCCAACTGTACAAGCCTGTAGTCTTAAAATGCTTTTTAAGGCACAGCATAATCTAACAAGAGCAGACACTGGCTGACCTGATCTGCGAGAGATTTCCGAGAGAGCGATTACTCAGCTCAAGCCCATATATATAATGCAAGTTCCAGCTACACCCTGAGTTGCTAAAAACCTGCAGAGAGCCTGTGCTTGCCAAAACAAGAGGTGCCTCAAAGAAAACAACAATGGATAAGGTTTCTATCGTCAAAAAAAAAAAAAGTTGCAATTTTTTTTTTATATATACAGACGATCCTGAAGGGATAACAGTAGGGAAGTGAGGAGGTAAGTCATTTACAATCTGTCGGGGCATTCAGGGAATCAGTTCTGTATTTCACACATCCCAGACCAAAACTTTGGATCCTCTCTATGTGAAGCAGTTTTTTGAAAAGCACACTTGGCTTAAATCAGTGTGGCAAGAATGAAACCGAGACACTGGATCAGCAAATTTTTTTTTTGGCCTATTAAAGCTGAAATTTCCCAGCCCAGTAAAAACACGATCATTAATATAAAAGCTCCAGAGGGCTGGAACTCTGGAAGTGATCCTTTTGGAGCCCATATGCCAGGGAATTCAAGCTGAGGATCCTAGGTTTCCAAACTGGTCTGGAGCTGGAAGAGGTTCTGGGAAGATGTGTCCTGCCTCTGATATAACAAAATGCAAATTTTTTTCCCCTCCTTTCCTGGCACTGCTTGGAGGAAAGAACAGTGACCCTCCCTAGCCCAGAAGAAAAAATACTGTATTTCTGTCCTTTGAGTAACACGGAGAAAGGAAGATGAAAAGGCATTATTCTATACAGACAATAATCAGATGAAAACTGGCCCAAACCAGCCAGCTTTGCAGGCTGAGTGCAGGCACCCTGACACACACAGTTCCAGGGCTGTCTGAGGGATCATTTCCTGCAGCTGCCTGCTAATGGTCTGCCCTGCATCCACGTCTGGAAGCCCCACGGAAATTCACACCTTCTGACAGCGATTTCAGTCCTGTGAGTCTTCAGCAATCAGATTCGGGACAACTGCCTCACTGGTAGTAGTTGTCTGATAGTTATTTAAGGGAAACCGAAAACTTGGAATGTTGGCTCAAATTGCCAGATTTCATGGTGGTCCTTGGATGTGCTCGTTGTCTCCTGGTGAGCAGCCTGACTGAGCAAAGGGTCCCTGCATGGAATTTACAGCAGAAACCAAACCAAACAGTCCATCTCTGGGGGAATTTCCTATGCATGAACTTTTTTTTTTTTTTAAGATAC
>VYZQ01018704.1:0-27548 GCA_013400655.1 Mystacornis crossleyi
CACTGCAACACTTAGCCACCCACTCCAACATCTGCAGATGGTAAGCACAGTCTGTCTCTTCATTAATATCAATAATGTTAGCTGCTAATATCTACATACAATAATCCTTTGATGTATACTGGGACTACTTGTATGGCCCAGTTTTGCACTCATTGCTCAGGCAAAGCTAACCCTTGAATCAAAGAGGACTTAGTTCAATTAAAGGCTAAAGGAAAAAGCTCCTACTTTGCTCTTGGCAGTAAGTGCACTGGAAGAGTCCCATAAAACACAGCAGTGTTATGGGGATATTTGCCTTTGCATTCAGCACTGAGACACTGCAAGAAGGTGTCTCAGCTCCGTGAGTCAGCCCTGCTTCAGTAAAGCAACTGTTCATGGCAATATATGAACAGATTTTTTTGTGCAGCCAACAGGTTTTAGCAGGAACCGGTTATGTTCTGCTATTGTTTCAGTATCTCTTACAATTTTACAAAGAACGTAATCAAGCAGTAATAAAGTGTGAGAGATATTAAGGACTGTCAGTCTCAAGCATTTAAAAAACAAGACAAATCCAAATACCCTTTTTCACTGACCTCGGACTTTTAAAAATAGATTTTAAGTCTTTGAGGTTTGTGTTTCTGAGTTTTTCTCACATGGGGCTTGAGACCATTTTTTGAAAACTAAGATACTTGCAGAACTAAATTATTCTAGGAGCTGAGACTTTAGGAAAAAAAAATACTGAAAATCATCAAAAAGCCATTAGCTATTTCTGTTGGGTTAGGAAGTTTAGTGACCTAGTTCCCTCCAGAGATGTTCTTTTGAGGAATGTTGCTGCAACCATTCCAGACAAAAGAGATGCAAGAAAATTTGGGTTTTGTGACCAAAGAGTGGTGATTGCATTCATGCACCTAAGGCTGACCAGACTGTATTTCACCAGTTGATGGTTATTCCCAGAACATGCAATTAAAATGCAGCTGTTCATTAGGAAAATGATACGGTATTCTTGCATAAGTAAGTTGTGTCATGAGCAAATAAAGGGGTCATTTTTGGTCCAAAGCCAGTCTGTGAATAAACACTGGATGGGAGATTTGATACACTATTTGACAATCTGCAATAAAAAGGCAAGACTTGAACCAAGAGCAACAACAAGCCTTTGAAAGTTGAAAACATGACTTGGAAAATATCTTCAAAAATGCTTTTAATAGACAAAAAAAATCAATACTAGCAACACTTAAAGTGAATTTTTCTAGTTAAAGCATCACAAATTTCTGGGAACTTTTCTTTCTTGAAATAAATACCAGCCCTAATGGGGGCTCATCTGGGTGTTATCTTGTCCTGGGTTACAGTATATTCTATTACCATTTTCATGAGCTGTTGAAACCAGGTGTAGCAATGTTCTCTGCCTTCTCCCTCTGGACTATCTCCTGTTAATGGGCCCATCAAGGCCTTGTCTCATGACTCACCATCCCATTGTGAGATGCTCTGCCCAGGGGGNAAAATAAGAAAAGAAAACCACTTGCTGCTATGCTTTTTTATTCATCACTGACTCACATTCATCTAAGTGTTTGTACCTGGGGGAAAGGCACCCCCATGTTTGCAGTTTGGTATTAGCAAATTCTCAAAGGGTGCTATACATTCAAAATTTCACAAAACCTGGTCATACAGGATTCCCTGTTCATGGGACAGAAGTGCCCATTCTCCTAAGATCTGTGGATTTATCCACAAGTAAGCCCTTTCCAGTCTGGGTTCCCTCACTGAGGCAGCAGGTGTGTTTTTGCATTCTTCACTAAACTTTTTTTTGACTCTGTAATTCAAATATCCATCACTATATTTAGAGAGTAAAGATTGTTCAGTACCCTCTCTTATAGTCTGTGATTATCACATTTCATGTGCTACAATGAAATCCATTTTTAGGCGTCAAAACAAAAACCTGACTTTAGAAACCACCAGCCACCTGCATCTTATATTGACTTCAGTATATTTTGCAGGCACTCACTTCAAATAAAGACTTTCTTCAGGTGTACACAGCTCCAGTCAGCCAGAGTGCCTTTTCTTCCGAGTGCTTTTGAAAAGACACATGTTGAAAAAGCATGTTTCTTCCTCCTTTGCAGTGAATGGATTCTTTGAGGAAATGGGAGTATTAACTGTGATACAGCTACCCTTTTTGTCAAATTCTTTCATAAAGAGATCACTGCTTCTGGGACCCATAGGCCCACATATTATTCACAGACCACACACTGGGAGGAGATGCACTGACCTCAGGTCTGTTACATCACCATTAGTGTTACTCCACCCAGGACCTGAATAGTTCATTTGGATGAAGTTTCAGAAGTTATCAAGAGCAGCCTGCACTATAAGCCATGAACTTGGGTTGATTCAGTTTTGAAAGCCTAAACAGTGCTCAAGGAGCCAGAGAGGCCAAATTTTCCATAGTTCTTCTAGGGTTTTGGTGTTGTTTTGGTTTTTTTAATTCATATTACAGATTCCCTATTTTATTGCTCAGTCCTAAGGAAACGAGAGAAAACTTTCATCTGTACTCATTTATCTTCTCCGTCTTTTAGGAGAATCATACAGACATCCCTTCTGGGTGACATGGCCTCCAGAATTCTACAAGCTGGCTGTGAGCAAAGGCCACAGTCTCTAGGGCCAGACCACAGGGTTCTCCTTTTGTACAGCTGAAGAAACACAGAGCAAGTGCAAAATTACCAAGGATTCCTCCCCTTGGCACAGGGGATCCTTTGGGTGGATGGATGACAGGGTAACCCGCTTTACTCAACAAATGCACATCCTTCCCAGAAGGGGCCTGTCAGAAGTTTTAAGCAACTAAATGGATTGGGAGCAAACATAATAATGTAAAAAGTCTTTGGGCAGCAGAATAAAGGACTGCAGCTCAGCCTTGAGTGTGTGCTAAATTAGACTAAAAGTCAGAATATTAATAAAAGACTGAGGGAACAGAAAGAGACCTGGCTTCTACGTCCTTCCTTCTTCTNACAGACCACACACTGGGAGGAGATGCACTGACCTCAGGTCTGTTACATCACCATTAGTGTTACTCCACCCAGGACCTGAATAGTTCATTTGGATGAAGTTTCAGAAGTTATCAAGAGCAGCCTGCACTATAAGCCATGAACTTGGGTTGATTCAGTTTTGAAAGCCTAAACAGTGCTCAAGGAGCCAGAGAGGCCAAATTTTCCATAGTTCTTCTAGGGTTTTGGTGTTGTTTTGGTTTTTTTAATTCATATTACAGATTCCCTATTTTATTGCTCAGTCCTAAGGAAACGAGAGAAAACTTTCATCTGTACTCATTTATCTTCTCTGTCTTTTAGGAGAATCATACAGACATCCCTTCTGGGTGACATGGCCTCCAGAATTCTACAAGCTGGCTGTGAGCAAAGGCCACAGTCTCTAGGGCCAGACCACAGGGTTCTCCTTTTGTACAGCTGAAGAAACACAGAGCAAGTGCAAAATTACCAAGGATTCCTCCCCTTGGCACAGGGGATCCTTTGGGTGGATGGATGACAGGGTAACCCGCTTTACTCAACAAATGCACATCCTTCCCAGAAGGGGCCTGTCAGAAGTTTTAAGCAACTAAATGGATTGGGAGCAAACATAATAATGTAAAAAGTCTTTGGGCAGCAGAATAAAGGACTGCAGCTCAGCCTTGAGTGTGTGCTAAATTAGACTAAAAGTCAGAATATTAATAAAAGACTGAGGGAACAGAAAGAGACCTGGCTTCTACGTCCTTCCTTCTTCTGATGTACTGAGCATAACCCCAGCAAGAGAGAGAACTGTGCTTGTGGGTTTTCATTTCTCAATTTACATATCCTTTCATGTGCCCATAGGATAAAAGGGGGAAGTAACAGAGAGGGTTAATGGCTTCACTACAGTTGACTGGTGTTAAAGCCGGGGCAGATGTGGGCTTTAATTAGAAAGCAGCTGTACATACATAAACCACAGCAATCTTAATCCAGAGAGTGACAGTGTGAATACAGACCTCTTGCAAAAGCACATACCTTTAATCTACATTTGTCTGTGGTTTTAGGGGGAAGGGTTTCAGCAGAATTCTATCCTCAAAGGAGAGGAACTCATAGGAGAGAGAAGGAAAAAGTACATATATGTCTAAAAATCAGAAAAGGGCACTTAGCATGTAAACAGAAATGAATAAAAATAACCACAGAGATCAAGTACCTCAGCACCAAAAGAGAACATTAAGTTTTCCATTACCTTTCACAGAATAGATCTCTCCCACTCTGAGCAAGGCTCCAGCTGTTCTCATGGCTTTCCCTTGAGCACTGATTATGTTGGACATCCTGTGAGCCCCCCCACAAACTGATAATTATATCTAGAATTGAGTCCTTTAGGAATTCAGGTACCCAATTTGCTAGGAATGCTGCCAAGGAGGAGGAGGAAATCATGAATATCAAATTCACTCTGCTAATTTTTACTATGGTCCACTGGGTCGAATGTGGAGGTTTCCTTTTTTGGGAAGCAGGTCAGTGCAGAGAAAGCACTGCTGCTGGAGAAGCTAGGTGCTGCACTCTCCTTTCCCTGCAGGCAGCAGCGAAACCATGTACAGCAAAACCCAGTCTAAAAAGTGTGTTACTGTTGAGGCCCAGCAAGTCCATTAAGTCTGCAGCCCACAAGCTTGTTCAGCCTATGTATCAGGATATGCCCAAGTACTCCAGGGAGGACAATGTCTGGCACTTCTCAGTATCCACAGCAGAGTGTTCACAGCCTGCCCCATCATATGCACTGCACATGCAGTGTCAAGGGGTGCAATGCACTTCATGCTGTCAGCTCTGCTCAGCTCTAAGAGTCTAACTGGATCTGAAGGTAGAGGGTGGTTAAGCTGGGAATTTTTATATCTCAGCACATACTTCAGTAAAACATTTCCCTTTCTGTCTTGAGTGATGGTCCATATGCAGTCTTACACTCTAGGGATGCTTACTATCCATTGACTTTCCCACTCCACGAGTGTAGATTACTTGCTTGAGAAGACCCTGGCCCTCAACAGAAATAGAGAAGGGGGAAATTCTCAATCCTGTCAAGAACTGCAGCAGCCCCAGAAGCTTCTGTATTAGGACATGGGCTCCTCAAAGGACCTGTGGATATGCGGAGAGTGGAACCCACACTGGAGCGGGTTTGCTGGCAAGACTTATCACCCCATGGAAAACCCATGTGGGAGTAGTCTCTTTCTGAAGGAATGCACCCCCTGGGAAGGATCACGCTGGTGCAGTTTGTGAAAAACTGCAGCCTGTGGGAAGGATCCATGTTGGGAGAAATTCTCACAATCAGTTAAAAAAAAAAAAAAAAAAAAAAAAAGCAGCAGGGGGAAATCTTGTGTGGGATCTACACAATGTCTAGGCAAAACTGCCTTATTTCTAAATCCACGCTGGAGTCCATCACTTGAGTAGCCCCAGTACACATATACAGACAGCATGACCTTCAGCTGACAGATGAGAACAGTCCAGAGTCTTGGATTCTCTTTAAAAGTCATCAGTGATTCACTGCCAAAGGACAGCTCATTTCTGGCCTGGTTCAGCGGGAAAGCCACTCAGGCCCTGAAGCTGGCTGGGTAACACAGGTGCCAAAGCAACAACACATAATATGAAACAGAGGGGCAAGAGGGGAAATACCTAGTAATAACTCCAATATTAACTTCTTTCATTTTTCAGCTGTAATAAAGTGCCTATGTACCCCTGTGTAACCTCTCTAACAAGGGGCCTGATTTCCAGAACCACTGAGTCTCCAGTAGAAACTGGAGTTTCTGTAGAAAGAAAACTTTCTGTAGAAAGTTTCTGTAGAAACTGCTGTATAAAAATCTAGTCTCTTACAAGGGACTAAAAATGTATTTGCACAGCTAAATTTGGGCCACTGTTCTTAACAAGAACATCTTGATATTTTGGTTTACATATCAGAACAGCTGGGGACGGCGTAAGGCTGATCAGCAAACTGAAGTGGGATTACAACACAAACCCAGTATTAACTGTATAAGCAAAAGCCAAGGTTGGTAACCTTTTATATGGAGACTGTGCAGACTGAATATTAAAGGGGAAAAGCTCCAGAGAAACCTGACAGATTTTCTGTGCTGCAGCCACTTGGGGGGTGAGAAACAAGAAAAAACAGGTATTCCTTTGATAGACTTATAGGCTGAAATAATTTAGGATTACAACATTTTTAAATTCCACACAAACATTTCCATACACAACTCTAACACAGAAATTCTTGGAATCACAGAATGGTTTAGATTAGGAGGGACATTAAAGATCATCTCGTTTCAACTCCCCTGCCATGGGCAGGGACACCTTTCACTAGAACAGGTTCTTCAGGCCCTATCCAGCCTGGCCTTTAACATTTACAGGGACAGGGCATCCACAGCTTCTGTGGACAACCTCTTCCAGTGCCTTACCACCCTCACAGGGAAGACTTTTTACCTAATATCTAATCTAAACCTACTCTCAGTTTGAAGCCATTCCCCCTTGTCCTGTCGCTCCAGGCCCTTGTAAATAGTCTCTCTCCATCTTTCTTGTAGACTCCCTTCATGCACTGGAAGGCCACAGTTCAGTCACCCCAAAGCCTCTTCTTCAGGCTGAACAGTCCCAATTCTCTCAGCCTTTCCTCATAGGAAGGTGTTCCATTTCTCTGATCATCTTTCATGGCCTCTGCGGGACTCACTCAGCAGGTTCCCATCCTTCCTGTGCTGGGGACCCCAGAGCTGGATGCGGCGCTGCAGGTGGGGTCTCACCGGAGCGGAGCAGCGGGGCAGAATCCCCTCTCCCCGCTGCTGCCCACAGGGCTCTGATGCAGCCCAGGACACGTTTGGCTCTCTGCACCGCGAGTGCCCGTGGCCGGCTCATGTCCAGCCTCTCACCCAGCAGCACCCCCATGTCCTTCTGGGCAGAGCTGCTCTCCATCTGTTCATACCCCAGCCTGGACTGATCCCAGGGGTTATCCTGACCCAGGTGCAACACCAGCACTTGGTCTTATTAAAACCTCATGAAATTTCCATGGGCCATTTCTCAAGCTTGTCCAGGTCCCTCTGGATGGCATCCCATCCTGCAGGTGTGTCAACCACATCACTCAGCTTGGTGTCATCTGCAGTCTGGGGTATGGGTGTGTATTTCATGGATCTGGAATTCCTGACAATATTGTTACTGAGATTAACAACCCTTCAGAAAGGCAAATGAATCTGAAAGTACTGGTCACCCACATATTCCTTAACTGGACCGCTGCTTAATGAAGGTTATGATTTGCTCCCATTTCATTTGTGGATATGTACCACATTTCCTTAATCCCCCAAATATCCCAGTGGTGGCTGCTGGCTTTCTGTCCACCAAAAAGTAACTAGTAAAGTATTCAATATATTGCAGCTTCTTCGATTCAACCTAGCTGCAGGAAATAGCCATTTTCTCTGTCAGTGCTTCCGGGACCAGTTGCCAGCACCCAATAAAATGCTGGGAGACCTCAGAAGCAGCACAGGAGTTACTGGCAGAGAGTGAATAATCTGTGAGTGAATTGCAGTGCCTACGAATGAAATCTTTCTACCCCAATCTTCAGCTATAAAGTGCTGAAGTTATTTCCTAACATCCATATTAGGCTGCAGCTACTTTTTCATGTATCTTCTTTTGTAAAAAACACGTTGAACTGGGGAGGGAAGGTCAGATTTGTTTTGGAAAGTCCAAAAGCTCTTTCTGGAGTTATTAGGAGAGCTGTGAGAAGGCCCAGTGGCAATGATATATAGATAAACATCTGCATTCCTTACATACCACAATCATTTTTGCTTCAAGCAGAACTTCACACTTCCAATGCTAAGCAGATTGTGTATGTGTCCATTAGACACCCAAATGCTCTCTCTCCATTTGGTGTCAGGTATCCATCTGATAATTTGCTTTTGCATTATTAAGAGCTGTGTCTGACTCAGTGATCCTCTCTTTAGACTTGTGAAAGCCCTCTTGCATGCTGAGCAAACACTTAGTCCCTTTACGATACTGTATGAGCTGATTCTTTAGTAAAAAATATTCCACTACCTTAGAGTTGCATTGCAGAGATCCTCAACTATTTTATGCACTGCCTACTTAAAAAATAAATAAAGATTGAACTACATTCCTGAGCCCAGGATCTTCTTGCACTATACAAATGTAAGTATTTAATTTGGCTTCCCTGTTTATGTTAGTTTGTTTTAGTTGCTCTGTGTCTTACTCAACCACAAGAATGCGGTATAATTTGACTTACTCAGAACTGTGTGTTTTTGGCTGCTTTTTGCTTCACAGTAAAAAAACTCCCAGGTTTTAAAGAAGGTCTAAAAGTGTTTTTTGTTCTTTAGTTGTGAAACTAAAAACTAGACAAACAACCAAAAGACATTTCATACTGAGAGCCTGCAAATAAAGGCATAGTTAAAAAATGAACTGTTTGTAGTATTGGGGAAAGGAAACAGATTGCCAGCCTGCAGAGGCTGAACTCTGCTGCTCCCCCCTGCAGAAACATGTTGGAGTTTAGAACGGTGCAGTACCCACTCCAAAACCCTCTTGCCAGCATAAATTGGTTAATGGCAGGTACAGGGGAGAAGAGAAAAAAAGTACACAACAGTGATGGGGTGACTTCCCCTGGGAAGGTTTATTCTATCCCACGAAATCAGGGAGGTACCAAAAAGCTGTTCCAGCTCACACTGTAGGAAATGGGAGGAAATGGAGCTGCTGGCTGTAGGAGATGCCACAGGTCACAGGAGGTTGTCTCAGAACAGCAGCGCCTCACGCCCAAGCAGCAGGACTGACAATCACAGTCACTGAGTCACAGAGGCAACTAGGTTGGAAAAGAGCTCCAAGATCATCACGTCCAACCTTTGACTGATCACCACCTTGTCAACTAGACCATGGCACTAAGTGCCTTGTCTTGAACATTTCTTGAGCACCTCCAGGGATGGTGACTCCACCACCTCTTTGGGCAGCCCATTGCAATGCTTTACAACTCTTTGTATGAACAAATGCCTCCTGATGTCCAACCTGTATCTCTCTGGTGCAGCTTGAAACCGTGTCCTCTTGTCCTGTCCCCTTCTGCCGGGGAGAAGAGGCCCACCCCTGCCTGGTTACAACCTCCTTTCCCAGATCGTCATGGATCTTGAAGGCATCAGTAGAGCTTAAAGATGCAGGGACAGCATCTGGGACAACATGGAAGAAATTTTGTGACTGATGTTACTTTTGGTATCTTCACTTAGATCCATATTAGTTTAAAAGTACATAAAGTTTCCCTAAAAAGACATTGAGGATTCTCCTATGAAATGTGGTTTTTCTGGCAAGACAAACTCAGCTTAAGCAATCGCTCACATCCAGGTCCACATCAAGCTGGAGAGCTGACAGCTTTTCAGTGCAAAGTGCACGGTCAGGGTCGGGGATGGAATGTGAAGCCCAGCCCTTCCCAGACACAGGGAGCGTTCCTGAGAGCCAGCCTAGCTGAGGGAAGCTTGGGGCAGCCCTGTAGATGCTTTTATCCATTTCTATGAAATATGTTAAGTGAATAACAACCAAACCAAAATAAATCTCCACAGAAGGCTGAAAGTAACAGCATTCAGAGCAATTACAGTCAAATAATCAGAAGTAGTTCCCAGTTTGGAGATGTTCTTAGTTTTTAGATGCCTGACAAAGATGTACGACATAGAAGCCCCTCTTCCCGTATTTTAAAACACTGATTTTTTAATGCCATCTTCTACACCTCAAAAAGCTCTATCTAGCCATAAAAAGCTGAATAATTTTACTGAAATGGCTGGAGTTTCAGATCTTTACATTTTATAATAGTTTATAAATGAAATTTGGGTTGTAAAAGTATTTAAAATGAAAATTTATTCTAAGTATTGTTCTAATGGTTGATTGTTTATGAGCACTGTGCACAAAACTGATTCTATAGTCAGTTTTAAAATGCACGTACAGCAAGCATTACATTAGCAAAATAAGAAATAGTCAAAGAGGAGCAACATAAAGCAGAGGCACACCCTTCTGAGACAGAATGCAAAGTAACACCATGAGTAATAAATAATTGGTCACAAATTTTATACCATACAGTTTTCTGTTTCAGGGGCTAATGTATAAATATTTTGCAGATGCCATCTACAGGGGGAGCAGAAAGTCTTGTAGTAAATAAAATAAATCAGGAAACAGTTCATAAAATCTCATAATTTCTTTACTTATATTAGCTTTTGCAACAGGAAGAGTGACCAAGGCAAGCGTTTCTTAAGCATTTATGAGGAGCCAAAAAGAAACCGGAGAAATGTAGACACATGAATGTTAACATCACTGAGACAGAAATCAAAGTAGAAATAGGGTTTTTTTAATTAAACACTGATCATAAAACTAAGAAGCCACCAATATACTTGAGAAGTACCCCATTTAAACTCAGAGAGATTAGATGCTCACAGACCTTAAGGTGTCATACTCTTATTATTTATACCAGGCTGCCCTCTAGCAACGAAAACCAGTGCACAGCATTCATGAAAGGTTTTCTCATAACACAAGTTGTTTTTCTCTTTCAAAGAATGTTTGCTGTTTGCCTCATCTGTGCTTCAATCTGCATTTTAAAGCTGTTATTTGGTAAATCATCTCATTAGTTTAATAGAAACAGCAAAATTGGCTACTTAATTGCAATGGTTAAACATATTTGGAGACAGCTACTGCTTTATAAAGATATATATACTTGGCTAATCTTTGCTCTATTAGACCACCTTAATCTGTGATGTATTATCAGGGATGCTGGCTCCGGCCTTTTCTTACTCAGTGCAAACTGCACTAAATGAAAAACAGTCTGGTGCTGGTGGACTCCACAGTGGCTCTCCACTTCTCCAAAAACCTGGCAGGATCTTGTCGCTTTTACTAGCACAACTTGTATGGGGCACATTCCAGTTCAAGACTGGAACTATAAACCCCCAGCACATTAGACTGCACTTAAGGGGTCTGACACATCCCAACCTATTTTTTACACATCCCACACCTTTCCCCCCAAAATTTATGATCACTCTCTGCTGCTAACTCAATCTACCTGGGAATTAATATGCCAATAAAATATATAGTTATTGAAATTAAAAATATATATATTTTTAAGGGAAGTTATAAAACAAACAGTTAGAGTTACATTTCTTCTTTGTTTTGATAAAATACATGAAAATTCCCAAATCCTGTGTTGATATTCAGGCCTAGGCTAGCAGGGCATTGCAGAGCTCATTCACCTCTAAGGCACCTTGAATTGAAGTCAGTAAGAGCTAAAAACAGGCTTACAGACTTTTCCAAGGGCCTGACTTAAACTGAAGTTAAGATTTTCATCTCTAATTGAGTTGAAAACCACTGCAAAAGGGCTTAATTTAGAAAATCTTGTTCAAATTAAAATTAGCCCAAACTGGCTCCAGTCCTAAACTTGAGAGAAACATAATTAAATATTCTGATTAAATGGCTTCTATGATTACAGACAATAAATAATCACAAGTTCTCCTTTAAAAGAAAAAAAAAAACATCTGAGGGAAAGCACCAGAAATGCTGACAAAACAACAAAGGTGAGCTGGCAGACACTGGGCTGGGGGAGGCTCTTCAGCTACCTGCAAGACCAAACTGTTCTTTGAAAGGATGCATAGTTGGAAAGTTATAGCAAAGTAAAGGTCAGACATCAACAGAAACTTAATTCAAAAGGCAAAGAAATTTGTATTTTACAGAGTATACTCCCTAAGGACTTAGCAAAAAATCGCTGCTGTCATATTGAGCTGAGGAAACATTGAGAGGAAGACATCAGTAAGATGCATTTGACTCCCTGCTTCTCTCCCTGCCATTACCCCAAGCTGAATTAGCTGCCATAGCTATAGCACCCACAGGCTGGGGGGCTTGAGATGGCCAAACTGACCTACACGTCCTTCTTCGCCTCTGTCCTTTCTGTGTCTTCTGTGGACAGCTGAAGTGGAGGGGTTATGGCTACCAGGATAGCACTTCGCACTAGAATATCTCAGCTGTGTGTTTGAGGAGGCTTTTGTGTTGCCCAAATAGGACAGAAAATTTGATCATTACATATCCAACATTAAATCAATGGTTCTGTATCTATCTTAGGGACAGCAGTGTACTGACACTTCATTTTAGAATAAGCTGCTGCTTTGCATCTGCTATGAACTTCACATTAAACTCAAAGCATTTCCATTAACCTTTTCCCCACAAATTTAAACCTTGGGAGGGGCTTATAAGTGACACTATTGAAAAGCATGTTGCAGTAGTGGAAAAATATGTTACATGGAACAAATCAGTAGGGTAAAATCTCCACTCTATTTTTCCAAACAAATACTCTTTTTCATTAACCATAGCATTGGAATCCTGTACTACAGTCTTTGAGGCTGATTATGTGGAACTGCTTTCAAATATTACTTTTGAATTTATCTTTTTAACTAACCAGTGGGACGTTATTAAAATACTATCAAATTATTTCCCTTGCTTAATATAAATAACAATACTTTCTGAAATGTTCAGCTTCTTGTCCACACCCAACTTACTGAAAGGTCAGAATTAGATCCACTAGGGATTCACACTGGGTAATTTTTTCAGTGTGTTACAACCAATAATTGTCAAATAGCAGAGTTAAATCTTAAATAGGATTCTACAGACCTCAGGCAAAATTCCTACTGTAGTCATGAGAAATTCTTCTTGAGAAAAGACCAAGGGCTAAAACGGTTGAAGGAAAAGAATAATTTTATGAGGCCCTGCTGGCCAGTTTACACATCAGATTAACTGGTGTTGGAACTGGCAGGCTGTTTGGACAGGAATGGAAAAACTTGCCCAATTAGACCTTTTTCAGCTACTACAAAATCTTATCTCTGGAAATCAAAAGGTTGCATATGTAGGGGGACACCAGAAAGCCCTAGTACTGAAAAAACTTACAAAAATTACATTGATTCAAAAGAATGGTTAAACATAGTCCTAACAGTCCTGAATAAAGTCCTACTGCAATGTATACTTACCTTCAGGTACATGCTTCAGTGCTTTCCTGATTCAAGATATTAACGAACACAATGTTTTCTATTAACAGTACTTTCTAAACTGAGAAATACAAAACTTCAAGAGGACATGTAGCCATAGAAGATGTTTGACAGTCATAGGAAAAGCACCATGAGCTGATAAAAATACCTCTTCCATATAGAAATCAGATGCAGAGCAAAATGTTCCAAATGACAGAAAAGGTAGCAAGGAGTCTGTGAAGTGAAGGGAAATTTTGAAATGATGGTACACACCGCAAAACCCTAATTTCAAACACTGCATTTTATTCCTCTTAGTCTGCCTTTTTTTCTTTTTCTTCTTCTTCTCCTTCTTTTTCTTCTTCTTCTTCTTCTTTATTACAAAAACACTACCATATCTCAAAAGCCTACTGTCATACTGGTTTGCTATGCATACTTTCCCAGGATATTTAGATAGTCTGACTGCAGACAGCAGAGATATAAAAAGTATGTGTAAAGAAGAGGGACTTCTAAGCCATCTTAGAACAGAATCACTCCATGGAGACAGATAATGATGGGGAGAGAAGGGAAAGGCAATGCAGCTGCAATAGCCAAATTTCCCCACAGTCAAAATATCAGACAGAATGACACTGATGGGCTTCAGGCTGCAGCTGACTTTTAATGGAACATTTCCTGATTTGTACACTGCAGAGCAAAATCAAGTTCAACAATAAAGCCCTAACTCTTGTCACAGGAGTCTATGCATTAGAAACTGGGTTAATCACAACTCTGAGATAAAGTATCTTTCACTGTGTAACTCATCTGAAGAAAGGATGTACCAAGAAAGGATGTAACAACTTCTACACACATCTGAAAAGTGTAAGTTGAGAAAGAATTACTTGGATTTACAGCTGTGCAATGGAGTAGATCCAGGACTTTTTTGCTCAATATTTTCCCTACCATTTGGAATTAAATTTTTGGTAATGGAGTTGTTAATATTCAGGAGTAAGTTGCTCTGGAGTACTCTAGTTTATCCTATCGTACATATAAAACTGAACAAATACAGTAAGGCTAAATTGAACATTTCATAGAATGGGGATAAGTGTGGATTTGATGGCTGCTATTAGCAATTTCTTAATATATTCTCCCACTTTGCTACAGCAAACCTGCAATGCTAGGGCCAGGCAGATGCAGAAAGTATCAAATTAGTACCTTAGGGCAAGAAGTACAATGTGATGTTTCATTATAAACTCAGGGAAGCAAACTACATCCTTGACACACTCTGCTTCCAGACACTGCTGAGGCAATTGATAATTCTTTATGTCTCATGTGAGGATCACCAAAGGAGATCTCTGGAAATAGTCATTAGTCAAACAAAGCATAACACAGACTTAAAATTTTTGAAATGGTGCCAAAAGCATTTGTGGACATTTGCAATGACAACTGATGAGAAACTCAATGCCTAGAGGGAGGGAGGGTTGTGGCTTTCCTCTGATTTTGTTTTGGCTTTTTTTAAATTATCTTTTTTACTGATTGCTATAGAATTCTTACAGGGAAAATCTTCCAGACAATCCTTTGTAGAAAAGAAAATCAATTTTAAAAACAGTTTCTATTATACTGGCAATTTTCCTGTAGTTATACAGAATGAGACTTAGCCATTCCAACAATAGGTTTCCAACTAAAGAAGAAAACCAAGATATAGGGCAACAGAATGGGTCTGGAATAGAGTAGGGTGGGATGAGCCACAATCAGAATGCACTTGGCAAGAGAAACAGGTATTAAATTTGATTTCAAACACAAAGGAGAATGCCCCAGACAGTAGGGCAGAAAGGCAAAAAATAGGAGAGAAAAAATAAGTGAAGAAACTCCAGTAGATAGCAACAACTGCCTATGTCTAATTAGCCTTAGCTAAAATAGGAGAAATATGTTCTAACAAGCCCTTGCAAATCAACTGTCAAGTACAAAGACAGGCCTCAATTTTCAGGTTCCTGGCATAAAATGATGTATTTTGCACATTTTTGTACAGTGCCTAGAGAAACAGGCACTGTTTCTATGGAACACTGTACTGTAACATGACAAAAGACAGTTGCAGTAATCAAGGCCATCAGCCTCAGGTTTCCCTGTGCTACCAAACCTGGATCCTTACTGTTCAAACAGTCCAGATAGACACAAGGCACTAATACCTATGATACTCCCTAGTCTTTTTTTTAAACTCCAAGTTACTTCAGGTAAGTCCTCATCCTTACAGTTTTCATGCTGCAGTGTCAGGTACAGTGCTTTTTCTCTTCCTACTGATTTTACCAGGGCTGGCATTTGAGGCCTAATTTCAAATTATGGTCACAGCTTCGGATAATGCAAAGTGTCATTTTTGTACCAACTCTATCATCACCATCAAAATTATCTCTCAATCCACTGGAAATCTTCCTACTTCAGTGATTTACATGTGCCAGACATAATTTTGAAGTTCATGCTACAAAGAGCTCCCCAAATAAGAGACTGTCTCATAAGAAAAACAATTGGTGACATCCTGCCCAGTGAAGTGTGTAAAACATTCATCTGCATTTCCCAGTCTATTTTGCTCAACAAGCTTCTGTAATGGAATTCTCATTTACACCCACACCAGTCTGGTGACTCGATTGCACTGGTGGAAATAGGACTTTGTTTCTCCAGATCAACCAACACCTACAGGCAAAGACTCTCACGCATTCCTGGATGCTCCAGTCCAAACCCTGATGTGCAGACAGACACACGGCAGATGATTTATGGATCACGCTAGACTCAGGGCAGGCTCACAGATAAATCAGTCCTGGTAGGACAGCACCAGTTCCAGGTATTTTGCCACTTCTTTCCAAGGAAATCAAAGACAAAAGCCAGTACTTAGCTTACACTGGGTGCTCAGGCAAAACTTAAGCCATATGATATTAAAGAAATTACTCAGATGAAGAAAAGAAGAACAAGAACATTCAAACATTTAACTCTCAGGAGCATGTTTAGATAATTTAGAGGAATCATGACCTAAAGCATCATGCTTAGGGGAAGATGTCCCTTTATCCATACATCTATTTGATAAGCACCATAAGCATTAGCGTTCCACTATGAGGACGATGAATGTATGCTAATGCCTTTGTTTCCATGCCAAATCATCCATCTGGTCTCTGCTCAGAATTCTGTCATGCTCCTTTCTTTTCACTTTTGCCCTATGCTATATTTAAGTTAAAAATACAAAACTATGCATTATCACATACATGTAATTTATGATCTAGACTCTCAGTGTTAATGAAATTCAACAGTAAGATGATAGAACAAAGAGAGAATGGTTTTGAATACGAAGTTTCTGATTGTTTGAGATGTAGCACTGCTTTATTGTGTTGCATTAGCAACCTCTTCATAACAAGGAGAGACAAAAAGTGTTTGAATTAATTACCTCATGGGTAGGGGGAAAAAGAATCTCATTTTTTAACGCATAGTTCATCTGCTAACACACAGACACTAATGATAGTCTCATGCTAATATATCACTAGCAATGCACTATAAATGATGAGTTACCTACTGGTCATCATTACTACTGGATTTAGGTTTTATTAATTTATAAAAAAGATGTCTACGAAGTTCTTTTGTAGTATCACTTGCAGCTTCAAATACAGGAACAGAGGTTTGCATTATGAGTTTGTAGGACATCAGTAATCAGACTTCCTGAGCTCACCATGAAATTTATACAATATATTTATAAACCAACACTAGATATGTGTAAATTCTTCCTGCCTGTTGTCTGAGTGTGAATGCTGCCACATGAGTTATAATTATTCAGGCCATAATTTATGATATTCTACATTTTCTTTTGGTCAGCAGAAGTACTTCAGAAAGGTCCTGCTGGGGTATAAATACAGATGAAATGACCAGCCTACTTCAGGGACTGTCTACTCTTCTAGCTTCTAGAAAAACATTTATCATTGGAACAGTTAGAATTGAAGACAGATGAAAAGACCTGATAATGGGCCTTTTTGTCCAAAGCACCTAAAAAAGGGATGATCATAGTTGGGCATTCTCAGCTGCCCTTGTATATGCACAACTTAAATGGCTATTTATTGTCACAGGACAAATGCTTAAATCCTCAGCCCCAGAGAATGTCACTATGAGTGTGGAACTACAGCTACCAGCATATATGAAATACATTCACATATTCGTGGCATCTTCAAGACAAAGCTCAGACACTCTTGAAGAAGTACAGCTTTGTTGCATCAAGAAGACAGTCCTACCAGAATGATTAAGTGATCGCACACCATTACGGTTGAAGCACAACAAATATTTTGTTCTCCCTGTGATGCCATTATTCTTTTGCACATATTAAAAAACTGATGTTAAACCAAAACACATCCTGAATTAATGGTGATATTCAGCCCTTGTCTCAGATGCACAACTGCTTTCCAAAGAAGCAGCTTGTCATAATCCACTCCCATATGGCTTGAATCTAACCCAGTTACAGCACTGAAACCTTTTCCCTTTTCAGTGTCAAAGAAAACTAGGGACTAGCTCCTAGTCCATGCTCTGGCAGATTTATTACCGGCCTAAATAGGTTACTGAGGATTACTTTTGGCACTGCTTGGGAAACTCAACTGATGTCAAGCCAGTGTACCCTGCTTTGTGCCAGCTGCCTCTTGTTCTCTTCTAAATCAAGGAAGTACCATTAAAAAGTGCCAGGGAGAAAGCTGAGGACTGGGCTAAAGTACACTACGCTCTGGTGACCTGTGTAAGCACAAGGGATCCATAGGGAGCACTTACAGACCAGAACAGCCTGGAGTAGCTACTGTAATTTTTCTGGGCACCATACAGAGATAAGAGTGTCTCTTCCAACACTGTGCCAAACACTCTGGCAACTTCTTTTTCTGTCCATAAGTCAGTGTTTGCAGAAAAGTTCCTAAATGGTGTTTTTTCNGCCTCCGTCCTTCTCTCAAAACTTTACCTGAAATCCCTTTCACTCTGTGGGACCACAAACAGTTCGAAGTGAATATGTAGCATATACCCTACACCAGACTTGAGCTTTCCAGTAGTCAGAGATCTGCAAAACATCAGTTTCTCTGACTGCTTTGAAATTTAGGAAATAGGGCACTGCTATAAATTACTGTCACTACATTACAGGTGAAAGAACTTTATTTTTGGATCGTATTTTCTTTTCCATCTGTTATTGAAGAACTTTCTTCCACTCTGAACTCTTAAGGGTTAACTGGCATTGGGTGGAGGAGGGGGAAATCAGAGGTCAGCTCATGTTCTGATATGAGTGAACTCACAAGTTACTCCTTAAGCATGTGGTTTCATCCTAGGTTCTTCCTGCCAGCAATTTCTCACTTTAATCATACACCCACAGCAACCCAGATCTTTAAATTCAGCAATTCTTTCTCAGGTTTCAGCAAGTCATTGGCAGCCTGAGCTATTTTTGGGATATTTTCTCTACTGCAGATGCAGCTCAGGAAAACGCAGGGAGCATGCTAAAGACCTGCAGCTATTTGCCTTGTACAATTTGCTCATTTCTCTTTATTTCTCTGTTTTCCTGCACTCATCACTTAAAGGACAATCTTTCTTGCAAACAAAATCCCCGGAGCCTGATTAGAGGGACTGAAGGCTCCCAGACTCGGATTGCCTGCCAGCCACAGCACGGTAAGGACATGGACACTTTTGGCTAGCCTTGCATTGCAGCTTTTTAAGCTTTGCTGAACGTTTATTTGTGTCCATTGCTTCCAAATCAACACTGCTGGCATGGCAGGCAGTCTCCAGCTCCTGGTCTCCATTTTCATTCCCTAAAATCCTCAGCACTTGTAAGTAATACATTTATACTCACCGTCTCTTTGTGTGTTCTAGAAATCAATGACTGACACTAATTTTGATCAGTTCCAGGGGTCGGGGATTTTTCTTTACATTTTACTTTCTTTTGGACATCTGTAATTTGCAATCCTGATTGAAACTGTGGATATTTTTATTGCCTGATCTTCCCTGTTGAAGGTATACTGTTAATTTTGTTATTTAGCTCAGCAAATTATTCAAATCAGGGAATGGTTTTATGTACAGTAGATGGAAACGTTATAAAAAAGCCCTGCTCCTGCTGATTTACAGTTTTATACATCGCTTTCCTGTTTTGTGTACTGGTTCTGCTCGAATACCTTGAGGCTGCCACAGAGCAGTACACTAACACTACAAAGGAATTGACAGCATAAAACCAATGCAGCAGACAGAGCTGCATTAAAAATGACTAGGTTTTATCATCCAGTTATTTTATTTGATCACAGAAATGCAGCAAGTAACCTCTGCAAGAATGGTGAAATTTCAAATTTATAGGACATACTCGTTTATTAAAGTACTTGTAAAAATAGTTTAACTTCCTCAGGGACGTTTTACTTATACACACAGTTCATGTCTAACCAAGGTACAAACCAAATTCTGTGAATCTCTGGTGAAAGAAAGTGGAAAAGTGATTCTGTCGGTCTTTTTATTTCAGGCTCCTGAGGAAACCTGGAATAGCTCTATCCTTTCATGTGCAGTAATATGATGATTGCAGAGAATTCCCCTGAGGGCTTAATGTACATCATCCACATATTTGACTGCAACTTAGTGCTTGTTGTCCTGTTAGGGGAGGTTTTAGAAAGGCTGACTTTGCACTAGAGGCAGGCGGCCTTCAGACAGACTAAGCAATCAAAACTACCTGTGTCTGCTGCCAGGACAGATAGGAGCATAGTGAGCAATTGTAAACCCACACTAGTTCCTATCAAAATGCTTAGACATTGCAGTCTGCAGCAGAAAGAAAAGTTAGCACAACCTTCGAAACAGTCCTTTAGTTTATTTAGTACTTACTGGTTTAAATACTAAACTTCTAAGCTCAGTTTCTAGTGTGCAAATGTTCCTTAAGTGATTTACAAAACCCATGGAGGGATGGGAGCAATGCTATATGTGCATATGAGTGGAATTAAAGTCTTTAAGGTTTAATTTTCAGTGCAGGAAAAGTTCTGGTGTTGATGTTGCAAAGAAGAAAAAACCCAAACAAACACGTAGGATGTAATGACTTGTAACTCAGACCACTAGAAGTAAAAAGTGAAAACTTCAACTGGTATCTGTAGATTCAGGACCAGGCTCTGAAGGTGGTATTTTTATTTCTGAAAGTCTCTCAAAAATTTTGAGGCAATTTCTATGATGTTGTCAATGTTGCTTTTAAACGTAAGGCTGATACCTGAGCCTGGCTCTCTCATCCAGCTGGTGAGTCTGCCTCAGTTTCACTGAAGTCACTGATACTAAATTAGCTGAATGATAAATAGGCATCAATCCTTTAATCCTTAGTTCAATTTTATACCCAATCGCAAATGTTAGTACTCATGTTGCTTGAAATCTTGAGACTCCACACGTTTCCCAGGGACCACAGGAAGAAAGATGGATATGTTTTACTAAAAGTTAGCAACGGACTCAATTGTTTACTGTTAACAGAGAAATTGTTATGTCATTAGACGAGTTACAGAGCACATATATAAAGCTAGATCACACATTTCTCTCTCAAAAGAACAATGTTGCTCTCAGCACAAACAGAAGTCAGGTGAAGGAAGTTTTACCAACAGGACAGGTCTGTGCAGAATTGAGTGTTTGGGGAATTCAGTGAGAGAAACCCAATACAGGGATTATACCTGTACAGACAACCAAGTCGTGCTTGTTAGGGCTCATTTTAGAAAACACTGTCCCAAATTGTGCCATTGGTAAAAATTATCATTAGAAAGACAATGCATGTTGTTTCACGAGATGTGCAGAAAGGAAATAATCTGAATAATGAAAAAACAGGTGCCATATATAACTGTTTATTTTTAAAACAAACTGTTGCATACAGGAGCTCTCTGGAATTGAAAACCTCATCTTTCTTAGAGGAGGAATACAGACCATGGAGATTAGAAACTCTCCAGACCTTCCTAACTGAGCATACACTCATGCCATGTTAATACACTCATTTTTTGGTGTGCATTTATGCTAAATCAGTCACACACAAGATACTAAAGATTAATTGACTCTCTAAATATACTAACTTATAATTCAGCAGCGGCTATGATGCCAGGCACTCCATAACTCCTACTTGATGATCCTTGCCTAGAAACCAGAATATGAAAAGGGCTAATGGATATCAATAATGGCAATGGCTGAAGTGGAACCCATGCTGATGTAAAGTAGAACTTGTTGTAGAGTCAGAAAATTAGTCAAAAACTTGATTATTCCTCAGAATATCAAGGAAGTGGGTTCCTCTAATTTTAGTAACATCTCAGACACATACTAAAGCTGCAATAAGATACTGTACATGAACACAGCCATGGTAATTGGCCAGTTATATTCCATTCAGCTTAAATGGTTTTTTCTAAGTGTACACTTTATAATTTTAGCTTAAAAATTAGTTTAAAGAAGATTAATTTGTCCTGTACTACTCTGCAACTGGCTAGACTAAAGGCACCCATAGTTCCAATGGCCCCACTGACATACAATAACTTACTACACTGCAATGACCCAACCAGATGGCCAAGCCCTTCATTAAAATTGAAGGGACAGTTTTAGTTTTCCTGCCTGTCACTTTGCACCAGATTAATTCTATTAAATCCAGGTGAGGGACTGTGTTGAAAGAGGAATCATCAACAAAAAGTGAATAGTAAAAATTCTTCAAGGACTGTAATTGAATTTTAATACTCATACAGAGCAGGGCTCTGCCACAAAAAACTGACAAATTTAGCAATGTGCTGGTGTGTGTTGGGAGGCAGCACCAGTTTAGAGGAGGAATATCACAGAGTTGCAGAAATGAGAGAAAATGTAGTAGGAAATTAAGGTCTCATTGGAGGCAGGAGTAAGCAAACAAGGGGGCAGCCAAGGCGACAGGCTGCAGACTTGCGCGCGAGGAGGCCGGAGACGCTGGCTCGGCGAGTCCGAGCAGCTGGGCCTCGTCTTCCCTGGAGCTGCTGAGCCCTGACAGCACCGGCACTCCCCAGCTCTCTCCCAGGTGCCAACAGCAGGATGAAAATGCTCTGCAGCCTGTTTCTCTTGGGTCCTCCCACCTCCACTTCTTCCCACATCATCCCACAGCGGGAGTAGGCCTTGGCCCATTTCTGGATCTCATTTCAGCCTCAACCTCAGCCTCTGATAACGATTAGAGGAGCACCGGGAGGAAGTAAGGGCTACCTGGGAAGGATCAGAGAGCGGCTACAGGGCCTGGACAGCAGAGTGGAAGTACCAGAGGAATGGAGAGATAGCAGACATCCTGCGGGAGTGTGCAAAGACACAGGCAGACAAACAAAAGTGCAGCTGCTTCCACCCAATATTCCGAGTGTAAAAGAGCTGAAAAAAATACAAAACAGTATTACAATACACCACTAAAGATTGAGATACTAGAGACAGTACATTGATGGCATCTTCTAAGTATGGGTGAGTCCCTGTTTGAAGTATTATATAGCTTTTGTCACTCACAACGCAGAAAGATTAACGTATATCTAACAATCAGGTAGGAATATGAAGGCTATTGGTAAAGATACCATCACGGAAATTAATTATTGAAGATGCATGACAATGTTGGCCCAAAACCAAACAGATATAAATCAAACATAGCAATTAGAATTAGGAGAATACACTGAAGCAGTGAAAGGGGAGCAAGAAACTTAATTATCGTGTTTTTATGATGGTGATCAATAACCAAAAGCACTGCATGTTTTTGCAGGTTGCTGCAACATTATAATTGCTCCAGGACTGTTTCTAGTCACTGTCATACATGTTAATTTAAGTGAGATATGAATCAGTCTCTGGGTGTGATGAATGGATAGATGCTGTAACTTACTTTAGAAATGTTGCTCCTTTTGACATCACTCTGTACAAAGATTAAGATAACAAATGCAGTAACATCAGCCTCTTTCAGATACACAAATAAAACTAGCACTTTGAGTTAAAGAAGAATGAATGGAGCAATCTTGGTTCTTGTTGATATTCTGAAGAATCTTGCAAATCTGTTATGAGGCTGCATAGATTGGGGTATTTTGAATGTCTTTTAAGTGTAAACAAGAACCAAAAAGTTACTTCCATGTTAAGCTTTTCCTCTATTGCTAAAACCAAGCTGACCTGACCATTGTCTTTAATGTTTCATGAATTTCCATGAAAATGCTTTGTAGGCTGCAGTTATATATAATCCCTGATACCATCTTTTGGCATTTCTAGACATCGCCTCCAATTAAATATAGCTGCAATGGATTCCTTAACTGTCCCCATCAAACATGTCAATGCTTCTTTAGTCAGTTCTCGTGGCTATTTCTATAATCTTACTGATGCTTGATTGACTTTTGTTTTACTACACATAGTGACCAAGCTAGCAATCATAACAAATAGAACCACTAGCAAAGGCCCCTAAAAGTTATATTTATACTTCAATGTCCAAGCCTAAGTCACTAAGGCAAGTCACTGACAGATACTAAAGATATACAGCAGCTCCTAACTCCAGTTTCTCATTATGCAACATCTTTTCCTCTGCGACATCCTTTCAGTAACTGAAGTCACTAACTTTATCTAAAACTAGATAAACTATACAAACTCAAAAAATATAATATATCAATGCAGGAATGGTCTACTAAATGTAAATAATACTTTTAACAAGGTTAGCAAATGCAAGCAAAATTTGGCTCTCATTAACACTGGTTCACATTTATCCCTAAATTTTTTATGCTGTGACTGTCTTTTTTGACGCCAGACCCAGTATTAACCTGTCAGTACTCAAAATTTGAAGGTAAACAAATCATTTTTATGTTTGGCAAAGAAAAAACGAAAGGTCTCAGTCAGGAGAGAAGAAAAAGATTACTATCCCCAAGTATGAGAAAGCCTTAAGATAAGATATTGATCCAGGCATATTTATGTCTAATAATTTCACCATTTTAGAGTTAGATGGAAACAAACAATATCTCAGTCTTGCAGAGCATGCTGACATCACATGGCCCCCAAATTTAGTTCTTTCATGTAGTTTGTCTGGGCTGGTGTTATTAATAGGCACAGTAAAATGGGAACTTTGCCCTGGCTCAGCTTTGACTCACTGCATGGCCTTGGGCATCACATAACCTCTGTCTCCAGTTCTCTATCTGCATAATGCATTTGTCTATCTAATGACTTTGCAGAGTCATGGGGCAAAAAAATGAGTCACTTCACAGAATTTTAAAACTGAAATACACTGGTTTCCCTTCTGCACTTTTATAATATATCTCCTGAATTTTAACATAAACTTGCCTTTTTCATAAAGGCAACCAAAGTGTTTAAATAAACAGAAAGAAGAACCATTAATTTAACACTTCCAAATTAAAACTTCGTAGGATTAGTACTTTGAACTAAAAGAATGGAACCATAGCCACTTAAGACAGCTTGTCATCTCACAGCCCAATACCTTTATTTGACGGTTTTTTTATAAATCTCTTTACTGTCCAGGGGAGAGGGAAGAAAGAAGGAAGCTTAATTTCACACCATGCAAAGATTAACAGATTACACAGTTAGTAAAATCTGCACTGCAGAGTATGGTCTGGGCATAACAGATGGAAGAATCTGTCAACTGATCTCCATTGTTACACCGGCAGTGAAAGATTGTATTCTTTTGGAATCTAAACTGGCTCTGAGCACAAGAGAGTCATATTCATTTGACTGCACCAGAGGATATAAATCCTCCATGTGGCTGAGATGACTTGCCCAAAGCTAATCAAGTTAGTTATACGCTTAGTTAATTTTTTTCCTGTTGTCCATTGAAACTAATCAAATTTTCTCTAGAATATAACTTCTCTGCTGCAAGTCTAACCCTTTGTGTCTCAAGGAGAGGAAAAAACCCTCCATCAAGGCAGCCCCTGAGGGGACTTTTAAGGCATTGACATGCAGTATCAAATGTTCATTTATTTGTTACAGGAGCCTAAAGATGCAAAAATAAATTACAGAGTCATCTGACATTAGTTCAAAATGCAAAGATGGATAAAGCAAGCACATTAATTATCAGAAGTTGAATAGTTCACCACTGATTATTGCTTCAGTGGATGCTGCAGCTTTACATAGCCCAGACATCCAGTAAACAACTGATGCCTCATTAGATATGAGCAACTGAATCTTTCAAGGTGGTGTTTTTGGATGCTCACTCACCCATTGCTGTCTTACTTTTTCTTATGACTTGGTTAATTCTTTGCTTGGATCAGGGTCTGGATCAAGAATGGACCTTAATATAAAGGAATATTTATAATGCTGGGATACACGAGACGTGTGCTGATCGGTGTTGCTTGTTCCCAGAGTTAGTCCCTTTCAGCTGTACAAACCAGGAGCATGGATCTCGTGATAGCACAGCTACTAGAGAATGGTAAATGCCATTCCATTGCTAATTATATCACTACAAAATAGTGAGAAAAAATAATGTATTGCCCAAATAAGGCTACATGTAGGTATGTTAGAATGCACAACAGGTTCCTGGTCTTAGAAGTACCTTGTCCATTCCACAAGAAAAAAATAATTTAGAGCTCCAACCTAATGCACAGCTTGTGCCCTCATGGAACTTTGCAACAGGATAAGGAATAAAAAAAACTCTAAAGCTGATCTAATCACTAATAATGACATAATTATTATGACATAACCACAAATTTATGATAGATCTAGTCTGACAATGCTATTTTTGGACAACAGGTCAAATGAGGATGCAAAAAACCCAAGGACTAATTCATTCCTGGTGTAAATTGGCAGTATTCCCGTTGATTTCAATGAGAGATTTACTTGTTCACTCCAGCTCTAATTTTTAGTCAGCACCTTTCCAATATTTATGATTGAGTTGCACTAGCCTAAAAAGTAGTCACTTTTAAATCCAAAGCAAAAACTTCCAGAGAGTTGGGGAAAGGCATATTTTCATGTAAGCATCTTCATTTAGACAGTACATTTAGATTTACTCTTATTGGAGTAACTTTCCCATAATAAAGAGAAAATTTATTAAGAAAAAATTTTAGAAGTTCAGAGGCACAGATGCAAGAGCCAGTCTAAAATATCTATGTGGCTCTTTTATATCCAGATAACCAGAAAGCAACATTCAAGGAGGAAAGAGTAGAAGGAATTGTTGAAATAGAGAACAACAAGAAATAATCAACAAGCAGAGCCTTAGATACATGTAATCTGCTTGTATTTTTAAGCAACAATATTAAATTCAAACATTAAAGCAGAAAGAGATGCTTCAACTTTTTTGTTTTGTGGAAAATGGGATTTTTGTTTTCATTGTGACACAGCCATTTGAGAGTTTCAAAGCAGCCAGTCTTCCTGAGGAAGGGAAATTTTGAGTTGTGCTAAGTGAAATACTTGAGTCATGTTAGTGTGTAAATTGCAGTAAAACAGAGAGATACTCCGGCCATCTGCAGCTCAAATGGTATCAGCAATGAGGCCAGAGGGTCAGTACTAGCCCACAGTCAGACCAAAAGTACTGCCACAGAAAATTCTTGATTCTGGAGAAAACACTTCGCCATAGGTTGGACTCTGATGATAAAGTATATCTTTAGATTCTTTACTGTGTTACCAGAGGGATTTTGCCACAGCACAGCCCTGAAGGAAAAATGAAGAAAGAACTGAGGCAGCTAAGAGGTCCATTATGTCTTCTCAGAAGACAAAACAGTGAATCATTTATAAGTGAAATCAAAAAAACCCACTGGTTTTAAAACTTATCTATAAATACATTTTTAATGTGGTTTTTGATTTACTATTTTATGATGGTTGGTTAAAAGATGAGGTTGGCCAAGATCTGTATCCATTACCATTAAAGGATAAGTGTTGAGGACTTATGGATAGGTGTTGTTTATTGACTTCCATATATTGCATAAATATGGCCATGCATCAATGACTCAGGTCAGGGTGTGTTGCTCAAAACTCTGTACAAATGTCAAGCAAGCAAAATTCCTGATTCAATGTTTTATATATTAAAATATATTTTTAAAAAACCCACAAGTTTTATAAGAACACAGGACTTGAATGACAGTTTCTGAGCTGCTAGGTTACTTTCAATACTGAGCAACTAAATTTTCATCCAGGGTAACTATAGCTTCACATCAAAAAGGAAAGAATTGAACTGGGCTCCATTGCCTGAATAGCATTGCGAGCTTTTGCCACTAGAGTGTGTCAAGGCATATGTGAGGAATAAACCTCTTCACGTGCTGTATCATTCAATTCAAACTATTACCAGAGCCCGGGACAAAGACAAGTAGCTTGAATGTACCGTATTTCTGATTTCCTGCTGGACTGCTAGAACTCGTCTTCAAGATTATACTACTAAAAAAAGATCTCACCTCATTAGTCTGCTTATGCTGTGCACGGGGATTTTAATATGGATACTGAACAACACAGGCATCCAGAAACAGTCCAGCCAATTTTAGGATCCATTACACTGTACCTATGTTTTCAGTTCAATGTCAATGAAATATCCCTTCCAGGCTAAGACTCTTACTTTCATGCAGTACAACAACCCTGATATTTTGTATTGAAAAGTCAGCACAGCCAGTCAGTGCATGTAAATCTGTCCTTTCCTGCTTCTCTCTCTGCTGGATGCCTGCAGTTGCAGTAAAATTTGAGGGGGGGGGGGGGGGGGGGACCCGCCACACACAGAGAC
>VYZQ01018704.1:27565-44017 GCA_013400655.1 Mystacornis crossleyi
CCACATACCTACAGAAAAACTGCTGAAAATCTGAAAATATACTGAAAATTTGTGCTGAGAATAGGGATGCTATGGTATATTTAAAAAATCAGTTTGAAAAGAAACTATAAAAACCCTTCTCTTTGATAGTAAAAAAAATCAGAACAGTTAAAATTAGAAATGCGTAGGCATAAAGCATTGCCAGGATCAAACAGAGTATGTTGAAATGTACACATTTGGTAACGCTAAAAATCAGGATCTGCCTCCATACTTTTCTGAATCAAGGCTTATCCCCTTTTCCATCTGTAAAACTGCACTGACAGCACTTCCTTTCCTCTCTCTTTTTGCTCACTTTTGTTTCTTCAGATTGCAAACTCTTATTAGCTGTTTTGACTACAGAAGTTCTCTCTTTAATAAAAGCTTTTTACTGTCCATAATGTCACCTCCATGCTGAAGATTTTAGCTACATGACCAACCCTAATAACTTTTCTTTAAAAGACATTAAAAACAATACAAAATAAAACCCAAACATCCAAACAACTGCCTATGAGAGACAGGAATCCTACTCCCAATCTGTACTCATATACATGCTCAAGTGATGTAGTGAATGGAGACAGGTAGCACTTGATTTCATCACCTGCTTTCCTTCTCCTTGGAAAGGTCTGATGAGCCTTTCTTGGAGACTGTAGCAGCTTTCTGAGCTTCCAAAGGTTGACACTGTTAGAGTGACAGTGATGACTGAGTAAAACACCTTCCGAAATCCCTAAGCATTCACCTGTCTGGCATATAGGGTCAATGAGAGAAGAGCTACAGATCAGAAGAGTCTGCCTTTGAATTGCCCAGATCAGCCTGAGAAAATGAGAGTCTGATAGGGCATCTGGAGTTCTCATCACCTGCTCTGTAACTTTAGATGAAAATTTTGAACACCGTATCTGTTTGAAATTAACTGATGGCTGACAAGAGAACAAGGAACGTGAAAGCAAAGAATAGAACACAAAGTAGAAGGGAAAGATCTGTGACCAATAAGGTCTCTTCTACTCCGTGTATGCTGAGTTAATGATACCTCATGCAGGTATCCCACAAGCCCATTAGAATTAAGAGATCCTGCTTTTCATGCACAGCCTGCTGAAATCACAAATCCCTACCCACTATATTTTTGTCCCAAAGAATCACAGTACAGCACAGGCAGAGCATGCACCAGGGCTCAAGGTCTAGCACTCGTATAGTACAGGGAGCAACTACACCCTTACACACTAACAGTCACCTGAGAACACACAGATCACCTGAAAACTCCCAGGACAGTGTCTCGTGAAGATTTCATAAACAGAACTGAGCAAGTGAAGTTTCCTCCAGTTCAATATCAAAACAAAAATGTCAGAAAGAAGGAAGCACAAACCTCAGTTCACACAGAACGCACACAATACATTTTTTTTTTTACAAAATAAAACCCCATTACTTTCCATTTGGGGTAAATTTGAAATATTAAATCTTAGTGAAAATAAAATGTTTTATGACTTTTTAAAAAACCACATATTTTACTTTTTAATTTCTATTAAGTTGGAAGTGGAAAGTGCAAAAAGTGGAAAGTCCAAAAGATGAAAAATTTCATTTTCAGCATGGTAAGATATTTCCCTTAAAAACTAGGAAAATGTTTCATATTCTTCCTATTATTTCAGTTGAAACTATTTTAGTTCAACCTAATCTCAAGAATGGACCCAGTCCTTTCAAACCTCTGTTATTCTAAGAATTTAAAAATCATTCAAAAATTTTGTCCACCTCTATTCATAGATTCAAGCAACATTTTGGTCCTACAACCTTGGGAAAGGAAATACTCAAGAGCCTTTCTAAAATACCTTTCCATTTCCCACCACTGTGTCCCTAGCGGATATTCCTTGTAACCTCATGCAGCAATAGGTCTACCTTCACTGTGGCAGTCCCTGGTAAAACGTTTTCTAGAACTAGAGTGTGAAGGCTGGAAAGTGAACTTGCCGCTTTCATAAAAAGGGAAGAACACCCAGGAGAAGGTATTTAAATTATGTCCTGAGGCAGAATGAAGTTGATTTATGTCAGGGATTATTTTTATCTCGCCAGTCAACTACAAGTTATGCAGCAAAGCCTGCATAGGCCCAGCCGTGCAGCACTGGTCTGTACCAGACTCTGACAGCGTTCGAACATAAAGGCAGCGCAGCAGCAGGCGGAGCTCTGCCCTTGCGAGCCCTTGGCACGGCTCCGTGAGGGCTTCCCCGGCCCAGCCCTCGGAGCCTGCTCCCTGCTCAGGGAGGCACCACACGGATCCCTCGGCACCCGGCAGTGCAAACCAGACCCCACCCGCCCCACTCGCAGATTGCCGCAGGAATTGGGGAGAGTGCTGGATTTGGCTCCTGCATCTACCACTCCACTCATGTCCCGGCACACTGAGGAGATTATGACGGATCCCATGCCCCATTCTTCAGTCACATACTGCCTGTAAACATCTCTAATCTGCGCTGAGAGGAGGTTATTTGAACCATGGACACCTGGGATCCTTCTCTTTCCTTTTTTTTGGTCTGGCTCTGACACAGGAGTGAATATATTCTGCCATGCCTGAGACCTCAATCCAAAGTGCATGACCTTTCCGTTGATTTCAGAAATCCTTGCATAGAACCCCAACCAAGTATCCCTGCAGGATATCATTAAGAAAACAAAGCAAAGACCCACAACTGTCAAATTACCTCTGGAATAGAAATGTCTATTTCCTCAGGATTTTTTTCTCTGAAAAAGGCAGTATATTTACTGAGTTTTTAACATGTAGATGCATGTATGCAGTTGCCTGAAAGCACAGGATCTAACACATTAAATCTCTGCATTTAATTTTCACGTGTAGGGAAGGAAAATCAGTAAATAGCTTGAATAAATAAACTCTAGTTTTTAGAACAAAAATTAGAGTAAAGGTTTCCAGCCTGCTGTAATAAATAAATAAATTACTTGGATTTTAAAATTCTCTTGCAGTGTTTGAAATTAAAACATTGCGCCACATTTCCAGTGCTTGCAAGCAAGAACAAATTCATTATAAACTAACATAAAACTACATTTTCCTGTACCACTGGTGAACAAGCAGTGATGTGCAAGGTCATAAACAAGAAATGTAAATGAATTTGTATGTTAATAAATGTAATTATGTATCTAGCTGAATTTTAATCATCAAGTGAACATAACTCCTAGATTACAGAGGGAAAGAAGTTAATTGGATTCTCTGTATCTTTTCTGTTGGCTAGGAGCAGTGTATTGTACAATTCCTAGCACTGAAAAAAGACAATGCTGTGGACAAGGAAGGAGTTCCATCCAGAGGCCAGCAAATAGCTTGAACTTTATGATGTACAGCTTTTTATCTTTTTTCTTCTTCTAATTTTTCTAAGTAGAAATACCACATTTTAAGACATCCCCCCCCCCATCGTTTGAAACAAGTAAAACTGAGGATCAGTTAAATATGTTATAAAGAAAAAGATATTTATCAAAATAGTAGCTAAAAGGAATAGTTTAGAGCTACTCACATACTTCAATCTCTTTAAAATTTCAAACAGCACATCTTCACAAGAGCTAAGAAGAAATTTTACATTATTTAATACAGTGTAGAGATGCAGTGGATATATATGTTTTCCTAATAAACCTGTCTCTGAGTTCTCAACATTTTGAATCAGAGCAGCAAAAAGCACTGCATAGGGTAATGCAAAATTAAAAATAAATTTTAAAATTCTTTACATGTTTTCTGCTAAATATACAGTATGGATATATATTACACTCACAAGCTTTATTCCTTTTTTGGCATGAATGTTTACGGCAACATTACTTGAAAGTAGAACAGAAAGCTTATTTCATATTACAATATAATACATATAAATAAGGTTCCGTCAACTAAAACCCTAAAACTCATATAATTCCTATACTATATTTGGTTATCATTTTTCTTCTGTTATGAGAAGAATCTCATATCATTCCTATGAGATAATGACATCTAATAAAGCAGATGAAATTTGCACAGCAGTTTGCAAGAAAGAGAACTATTTTTTAATCTCCATCTGACATAAACAAAGCTGTTATAGCAAACCTTCTGGTGAATAAATTATTAGCAATTACACCTAATTTGGGTACCATACTATCGCAACATTTCAGCAGTAGACAAATGCAATTTAAAAGAGGTTTGTTTCTAGCAGTAGAATAATAGGCTGAGGTCACTTTAAACAAATGTTTGAAATGCAGTGTGTTATTAGTATTTCAATCACTGCCAGTTGCATTTATTTACTATAATTATTGTTTCATAAGATTTAGAACAAGCAAGTTTTGCTATCTGCTGCAAGATACCATACCACAAATTGAGGTGATTCAGATTGAGACTTGTTTTACTGTAAGTATATTCTGAAGCCTAGACTTTAATCTTTATAAATTATTCATGTCTCCTCACAACTGTACCTGTTTCTTTTAAAAAAATAATCTTGTATGGATTTGCCCTTTCTTCTCAGTGTTGGCTGTTCCACTGATTCTCTTACTCAGGACTCACCCATTCCAAGTACCAATCCTTTCTACCACTTTTCCTTTCCTAATTTTCCAAAAGGAATCCTAGTGACCACAGTTCTCTGATGATGAAAGAAGTGTCTAATTTACAGTTTTCTGTAAACTTCGTGGAGTGAATTCCCTTTTTCCACAGAAGGGTGGTGCAACAGGCCACCCTGTTTCACCTAGCAAATTACAAGCAAACATTGGAATAACTCACTTGCAATCTAACGTGTTGGTAGTGGACAGAAACCTACCTGATAAGATATCTCTTGCCAATTTTTTGCACACTGATGTTGGATGATGACCAGCAGTGGCCTTGTGAGGGAGCATATGGTTGGAACAGTCATGATGTGACATTGACTTGAGTGATCTATCCAACATTTTGAAAGCAAACCATCTTCTGATGTCTTAACTTTAAAGTGGTTACAGTAAGATAATGCCATCTGATTTTTATAACTAAAAAGTACATACCTATTCCCTTGTCATCATTTGAGAACTCGTACAGCATTTCTCTTACGGTGCCCTTGTTTATAATAATGATTACCTCAAATATTGACAACCATAGATACTAGATAATACATAGATAACATTATAATATTTAAGACTGTATAAACAAATAACTATCTTTCTGACAGATACTAAATTTTTTAAAACAGAAACTTTAAAAGTTTTATAAGTAATAGATTAATAATGTATCAGATTGGAAAAAGGCCAGAACAAACCCACCAAACAAAAACCAGCCAAACGAATCTCCAAATTTGGATTTATCTTTCAATGAAAAAAAGCTGTATGTAGCATATTTAGCAGACACGGCTATTATTATCTGCTTAACTATCTCCCAATTCCTTGAAATGCAGAATCATGCATGATGTGAACACACGAATACAGGAGTTCATACCCCTCACTTCATACATCACAGAACAGGTTTCCTGCATTGTCCTCATGGGGCCCGTAAGAACTGAAGGTCTGCATTAAGGCAATAATCGTAATCAAACCACATGCTTCACCCAGCAATTCACAGGGCTCAGGAAGGAGTTAGCTTCCCTGATGCACAATTAGTTTCTCTGTTACACATTTAGTTTTTATCTATTGGATTTAGGTTCGGTATTTCTCACCTCTCTCTGAAGCATCAGCTCAGCCCTATTGTCTCGATATACATCCAAACTCTACCCACACAGATCAAACCAGAAGTGAAATCACACAGCTCCAAGACTTTTAAAATTAAGAGCGATGTAATTCAGCAGTGCATTAATCATATTCTTCCATTGGCAGCTATGCAATTTCTAAAGCTCATCTGGTGATTCTTGTTCCAAAGCAGAAAGACATCATTTTGTTGTCATTTAACAGTTTCTCAAATAATTGCCGACATTTTTCCACAAGCTTTGTATAGTACAAATGGCTTTTCTGATATTTTGATTAATTTTTCCCTAGTAGTAGCAACTGAGTAATTGGACTAGAAAAGTGTATGATTATGGTACAGAATTCTGTTTTGGTTAATATATTTCTAGTCTTCATGACCATTTTCATGACTGTGCAGCATGTCCCTCACACTCCACAATCCTGAGACCCTTCCCTCTCTACTTCCTCCCTGCTCTGCACTTTTTAGTTTTACAGCACTTTTTCTCAAGCCCACAGCCTAGGTCTCTCATGAAGTCCAGCTGATGGCAGACTGCAGCTTCAGACCTCTGAGTGAAATAAAATGTGAGCGCATTTGATGTGGCTTTTTTTCTCCTTTCTGATCAGCATGACAACACAGTCAATGGCAACACAAATGTGTTAGAGCCTTGGCTACTGCTAAGGAGAAGGGAGCTCGGAAAAATGTGGGAGCAGTGTTATTTTAAAATCTACGTGTACACAAGGTCTTTCACACATCTCCTTACCTCTATACTGGGAAAAGGAATATGGCTTTATAATAATGATAATATATCCCATATGGCATTATCTCTCTACTCCTTGGATAAACAAGGAGGGCTACCCATGGGGACAGTACTTATATAGAAGATACTGATCTTCTTCACTCCATCAATGCTATTTAGATCTCTGTAGGATTTGGGGACACAGGAACTTTGCATCTCTTTAGTGCTGACAGCACTTAGAACAGTCTTAATTTGGTCTCCTTCTCGTCCCTTTTCTGTTTATGTCCTTGGTGCAGGTAATACAAAGAACAGGATTTTACTTATCCCCCTTCCCCCTCTCTGCAACTCCTCTGTGCTGCTCTCTGGACTTTGTTCTCAGCATCTCTTATTTCCCTCTCTGCCTGGAAGACAAGGCAACCTTTGGGACCCTGTGCTATTAGTGTCATAACTGGGCAGAGGTTCGATTCATGGAAGAGCAGTCTCCTGCCTGGCTGTGAGCTGTATGCTAATGTGACAGCCTGGCAAGTACTTGAGGATGTCACTTCTAGCAAAATAACTGTCCTGAATGGTATTTGTCATATATAAAACTACATATCTATCAACAAAAAAACCCTAAAAAATTCAGTTCTAATATATATTTCAAATGAGATGCCCACAGGCACTTACAACATGAGTACATGTCAGTAACCATATGTGCTGCAATCCTCCTCTTTATACATAGATGCAGCATAATCCTTTCATGCACCGTGTATCTAATCTATATTCTCTGCTTTGGAAGCAAGATTAATCTCAAAATTTCAGAATTAATTCAAAGGCATTGACTAGCATACAAATCTTCATTACTTTGGCTTCCAAGTAGTTAAACAATGGCAAATGACCAAATCATTTGTAGCACCACTTCATTTCAGGTTCTTTAAAGCCCTGCAGCTGAACCACAGCCAGGTATTTAATGCAGAACTTTATCTTTCGGGGGAATGTTATTTTTAAATGCTTAATAATTATGAATTCATTTGCCATTCCTTTTATAAGCAGGGGATCATAATGAACTCATCTGTTATTCATATGAATGTCAAATGTGTTCCCATGAGAGTTTTATTCTAATTCACTATTAGTTAGTGGACTCATAAAATAAAATGTTATCCATTTTTTACCCTGAACATGTAATGCTTGGTAATTGTTCATCAAAGGGCAAATTTAATATTTTTCTTTGAGAATTTTCAGTTGTGATTTAACTAGAAAGAGTACTCATTTTTGAGTAAGGGTACCTCTAGAAACAGAAGTATATTGGATAAGCTGTGAGTCTCCCATTTAAAATGCAATGAATGAGATTATCATAAGCTAGTATTTTAAAAAGTAGATGTATTTTACTATAAGCATACATGCTTGAACTACATGGATTTAACATAACAAGACAAGCCATATTCAATATATATTGTTTAATGATAGTTCAATGAAAGACATATTTCAGTATTCCACAACAGTTTTCAGGCAGCTGTTCTATTGCAATAGAAATTTAGAGGTGAGAGACTTACAGGTCAGGGCAGAATCTAAATGTGATGACACTGGACAGCAGGACTTCGACCTGTGAAAACAAACACAAAGTAGGCAACAGAAAAACAGATAATTCAAACTCTTATGTTTTTTTATTAACTCTTATGTTATTTTTTTTAAGAGTTAAACACATAGGATTTTTAATTAAATCACTTTCAAATTTCTTCTATATCCCTAATCTAAACTGAGGGTTAGCTGGAAGGACCTAACCCATGAACAGATAGCCCTGAAATATTTCAGTGCCTTAGATCTGACATGCTGTGCTAGGATTCTCCACAACTGTGTCACAGGGATACTTCCAATCTTGAAATGCTCTTTAGAAATGCAAATCAAAAGAAATGAATTATTATTGAGATGCAGTTTAAAGGGAGATGGTAATAAACGCAGAATTCCATTTATAATTGGAGCCTCTAGAGCAATATACTTATAGATTTACTTTAAAATACACAAGCAGAGTGTTCATTTTTTTGTTCATTTGAAGTAACAAGGATATGTTTTTAGTATTAAGTATGGAAATAATAATTTCCTCAAATCATAGGTATGGTATTTAAATGAAAAAAATGTTATTCTTGTGCAATCTCTGGGAGTCAGTGGATTATTAGAATATTAACCATGAAGAAACCACTGGGAAAAACAAACATGCAAATCAAAGCTCAGATACAGGTCTTGGTGATCACAGATATTTCCAGATGTTAAGAACTGTAACTTCACGTTTTATAAGGGTTAGCAGGAAAACATAATAAGCAACAGTGCTTCCTGAATGCTGTGACTTCTTCCATAGTTAAAGAAATACTATTTATTTTAATCTTCTAAAATATGTTTTAATTTATTTAAATAATGATCATGTTAAAAACAGAATATCTACTTTTACTTGCTGTGATGGCAGACTGAGTTATATGGATAATGTGAAAAAAGGAATATCAGAATTAGTAAATGAAAGGAAGAGTGCACAAGAGGGAACACTTTTGAAGCTTCCATGTTTATCATCTGCTTTTTATTCAAAATTAATGCAAAGTGTTTATTTTATACATTAAACAACTATGACAGAAATTATCACCACTGGCAGGCAGCCTGAAGGCCCGTCCCTAGAGTGAGAATACAAATGGGGGAGGTAAGAAAATGGGAAGACATAAAGTTTTGTGGGGATGGATGTTGATCTATAAAAATACCACTTTCCTTGAAAACAGAGGATAGCTCAAGAGACCTAGAAACTGACAAATCATTCATTGATTTACAAGGAGACCTACAGGTTTAAAAGGCCTGGGTTTGAACTCATCATTCTGTAACAGTGAAATTCTATTCACCTCACTGGAGTAATTTGATTTATACATGTCTGAAAGGAGAACCGACTTTTGCAATATAAAGTACATGAGAAAATATGTTGGAGAACACGAATTCTAAAGAAAGGAAGCAATAAAACTAATGAATATGTAACTATGAATAAGTGAGGCACCGAATTCTACCAGTTCCAACAGATTCAGTTTTATTCAGAAACTTGCAGGAGTTGGGGTTCAGGATTGCTAGTCCCCTCTAAAGCCATAAAGATGGAAGAAAGAGTTAGGATCTGGTGCTCATGAGTTGTTTTGGCTCTTCCTACCCACTAGAAAGAAAAGAAGAATTTGCAGGACTCAATATGTGAAAGCAGATGGGGGTGAGGGTGAGGCTGAGTGTCAGCCACACTGGGGCTGCCCTCACAAAGTCCCAGTAAGGAAAGGAACAACTGCAATGCCAAGGGTTTTTCCGGAGCCCTGCTGGCTTTTTGCCACAGAGGGTAACACCTGCTATTAACTAACATTCTATTTATATCAAGTCTCTTTTAAGACAATGTATTTAGTGATTTTAGCAGTTGATAGTGCTGAAGGACCAGCACCTTTATGGCAAAACACTGGCATTTGTCAGTTTTTACTTTGCACAAAAAAGAGGTAAGCACAACAAAGTGACATAAGTGGTGATTTTATCAAACCAGGCACAGAAAAGTGGATCAACATATCAGTCAGGGTGCCATGTACAGATCAGAAGCACTTGAAGATAAAAGGTTAAGTAATTTAGGCATTGAGTATACAGAATGCTGATACTTCTGGGGAGAAAGGAAAAAAACACAGTTGATAAATAGCAATGTATTACAATACGGAAGATGGAAAAATACTTGGGTGCCCTGCTTGGATATTTTTAGAAGCTGCAATAGTCTACAGCAGCTAATGAACACTCTTTCAAAACAATAGCCAAAATATTACATTAGGAGAAAATAAACCCATCCAGTATCAAGGTACTACGTTTCCACCTGGAACAGTGGAAGTAGTCCTTGGCCACCTTAGGATTCACAGATTCTTTTATAGAACTGGGCATGGTAAAGGGCAGAAGAAGGATTCCCTGAGTTTTCACTGTTCACTAAGATTAAAGAAAAAAGTTCTTCAGTCTCTGGAGAAAAGAACAGTATATCTCATTTCTCTGAAAGGAAACGAGAGATGACAGCTTCAATGCTATCTTAACAGTGTAAAATACCAGAGCAAGGGAGCATGAGCCTGAGCTAAGAACTGGACATTAGAAGAATGGAAGTGAAATTCCTTCACACCAAAAGCTAGATAACATGCACAAAAAGATAGAAAAAGCAGAAGCCAGAAGAAATCAACACATTTCACAAGAAAATTAAATAACATCTGAAAAAGGAAGCTCAACTCACTCTCAAAAGGAAGGTCAAAATTCTGCCTGTTGGCTTCCTTACATGGGAGCATTTCTGTCATCCTCATCAATTAACATTGTTAATAATCAATAGTATTGTTAACACTCACCTCTCTTCTGAAATTACTGCTCCTTGCATTAACTAAAATTATATGAAAGTTTAATTTTGGTATTTTTAGGTGAGATATAAAATCAAGTGCTGGACCCTTGGGATGGCTAAAGGTTTAGTGCAACTCTTAGGAATAAGCAGTCGTGTAATTGTGGTGTCCTGATCAGATTTTAATTCTTAGCAAAACATCACCATGCATTCTATCTTCCTAATTCACTCATACACTCGAAAATTAATGATTACATTTTTTTTCCCAATACACCTCAATTGTTGTGTCCTATCTGACTGTTGCTGGGGTTCATTTGTGGTGTCTGTATAACTGTACTGGATAAACAGACACCTATATTTTTCTAATTAACTTACAACTCTTAAAGCTCTGGCTCCTCAGAAGTGAGAAATGCTATTAATGCAAATGGTTCTCCACAGTAGTGGCAAGCACAATTTTTTTTGGTGAAGGAGACCAATTATAAACAGCCATGTCAAAAAATATATCCTAAGGCTTATTATTAATGTATCAGCTAGCATAAATCACTGTAGCTCCACTGACCTCAATGAAGCCATGGTGAATTTATATTGAGAATACAGCTACGTAAGCTACATCTCCTTTTATCACTGTACAATGGAAAAATACATTCAAAAAGGATAGAATATGGCATTAACATGATATTGCAGCTCACAGAACTAGTTGAAAAGAATTCCATTTAAAAGCTACTACTAGTCTCACCTTTCATTTATTTATTACAAATAATAAATACAAACCGCTTTCAACCTTAGGTTTTTAATTAAATAATTTTTCTGACTCCATTGACACACAATGTTTTTACCTCTACTTCAGAAACTGTTCAGACCTAGATTATTTATTTTGACATATAACATTTTAGAACACATGGTGATTTTTTGCTTTACTTGTTTGTTTTGGAGGCTTTATTTACTGGGGTGTTTGTTTGTTTTGTTGGTTTTTTTTTTTCCCCCACAAACTAATGCCCAGTTTTGCAGTGCAAGCTCCATGCACAGACAGTTTAACAGGACCAAACTCTAAATTCACGTTAGAGTGAAAAATGCCTGTAAAACAACGTTAATTTTAAAATAATACAGATTGGATTCACNTTGCAGTGCAAGCTCCATGCACAGACAGTTTAACAGGACCAAACTCTAAATTCACGTTAGAGTGAAAAATGCCTGTAAAACAACGTTAATTTTAAAATAATACAGATTGGATTCACAGTATGGTAAAATTATAACATAGCCAAAAATATGAAACAGGGCCAGGATTCCAGTAAAATAACATGTGAGGACCTTTTGTCTGCTGGCTGGTATCACATCCGGAGATGATTTTTTGTACAAGATTTTTTAGAATAAACTTCAATAGGGGTCTGATATATGGAACAATAGCAGGATATGGCCTCTAACTGGTAGGAACAATTGCTGTTCTCAGACATGTGCAAGTTAACTTTCATTAACTTTATTAGATTTTGAGCACACTTTCTGGCCTAGATTCAGGGCTGCATCTAATTTCTCCTGGGGACAGCTGAGACACAGACTGTAAGTGAAGCACAGTAAGTATTCTGTCTAAGCAGAATATACTGAGGAAAACTCACACGAGCCTCAAGAGTGTGATAGACCAGTTTGGGTATAATGTGAGAAAGTAATACAAGCAAACCCACTTTCTTTCCAGCTACATCCTTAATGCCTTATAGGCTGCAGGGCAAGGGAAGAGTTGCCTAGACTGGCTCTACAATGGGTGGAAACTCCTCAGACCAAAGGAATTTTCAGCATGTAAATCTTCCAGTTTTATGGCAGGCACATCCAAAAAAGCTCATTATGATGGGAAGATACAAAGATAGAATTTAACGTTTGAATTTTGGAAGATGTAAGTACAGACTTTTCTCTAGAATAGTAACTAACAACCCCATAGACATGCTAGCTGTTTACATTGTTTAAATTTTGAACAGTTTTGTTTGTTTTTTCCTTACAGAATTATTTGTAGTATAATATTTCCTTCAGTTCTCAGAAAGTGGAATATTATATATTTTGAAAAGAGGACCTTTTGTTTCCCTTTCCTTCATTGCCTGGCTCTGCCTGTTCTACAGTCTCAAGCATAAACTAATTTCCTTCCTTTTCAAGGTCCTTTATCTTTCCTCGACTGGTTTTCTTCACCTATTATTTAAAATGCAAACGTTTCTGTGATTTCTGACACTTTCCCCATAAATATGTGAAATGCTGCTTTAGGCTGCATCTTCTAATTTTTCACCAGCACTGTTTAGGCTGCCCAAGGCCATTAATTCTCAATTTTGTGTAGCCACTCCAAGAGGTCAACACAGATTTTTGTGGAACCCTCTGATAAACCAGACTGGAGAACTGATTTGGCTGAAAAATAATTGAGGGAAAAGAGTGGTTTTGAACTTGATCTTCTGCCTCACATCTGCACAAACAGCTGCATGAACACAACAGAATGGGCGGGGCAGGAAAGAGAACAATTAGCTGAGGTAGAGCTGCTTAAACCAACATTACTACTCCTGCAGAAATGCACATGGAACCACAGCCTAAATGTGCTATTTTAAGTACCCTTTTAAATCCCTCACCTGTCACAGTTCCTATTAAAAGAACTGATAAGGTAAGGATTATATCACTCCTGCTTACTGATGGAGCCAAATTTTGACTCATTTTTTCCTTGTTCTGATTGATTTGTCTTCTAATTAGATTGTAGGATACTGGGAAACATAAATGATCTTTTGGCCCACTTGAGAACAATCTGACTTCTACTACAGTCAGTGCAAATTTTACCTTGGATTCAAAAGGAATTAGATCATGTCTGCTAGGATATCATTTCCCCCAGATACTAATCATTCTGATTTTTTTGTTTAAGAAGGGCAATCCTTCAGAGCAGGCTCAGATCACTGAGAAATATCTTCCTGCAAATAATTCTGTTTTTCTTAAAATACTTTAACAGCTCTTTTCAAGAATAATGAGTTGTGATTTTTAATTAAAAACTTAATTTGAATCTGTTACTTGTAACGAGTATTCTGAAATCACTGGGGCTTTAGAACATCAGGAGAGCAATAGTGCTAAACAGCAGAAGTCATAAAGGAGAGCTACATCACTCCTAAATTGAATTGACCTAATTGCAAGACCGTTCTGATTCTGCTGGTACTGCTAAAGAGTTTGTTTTTCATCCAGAGTTCACTTGGGACATTTCACTGCATATGAGGCACAGCACAGTCATCAACCAACAGGAGAGAATCTGCTAAAGTTAGCAGAGTATAGAAGTACTTTAAGGAACTGAACACGTTCAGGGTTCCTTGTAGTAAGAAATGTGCAGATCTTTCATACTTAACTGAAGCAAAGGACCAATGAAACACACGTTGCAGTCAACTGAAACCATACTGTCCAAAGAATAAATGCTCCTTCAAATATAAATGGAAATTTTCCATTGAGCTATGAAGAATATTTTGTGAGTCTGCAGTTCTCTCCACTTCGAGATATTTGATAATACAATTCTGTCTTCCTGATTCCACTAGTTTCCACAGTTGTATTCATATATTTGTTGTCTTTACATAGAGATTTGGTATGCACTACATGCACTGAGGTAAAATAGAAGCACAACTATAGGCAAATACAGCAAAGAACATAAGCAGAAGTGAAAAAAGTAAGGTGTTTTTAATGATTAAGTAATATACTTAGTTTACCCTTTCCTTCAGGGACCACTGCAATACCATATTTAATCAAAAAGTTATCACTCTGTGCTATCAGTAGTCTTGATATTGCATAAGGATATCAGTCCTAGCTCTGAGCCTTACAATGAACCTTCCAAATATCTGTCCCAGTGGAGTGAACAATTAATATTTCTGTCTGTAACATAAGCTTTTGCAATTACCGAATATTTTTATAAAAATTGGTGTTAAATAACATAGGATGTTAAAAAAATCAGAAAAAGCCAGAATTCAATACCTGGAGAAACTATTTTCCCAAAAGCAACAGAAGGTGTCACTGCTAACTGATTTTAAACAAATGAATCCCTAAGTGGAAAACACTGCCTTTGTTTTGAAAGAAACTTGAAAGTTGTTTGAGAAGGGAACCCAGTTCCATTCTTAAGTATTCGACAGCTCCAAACATAAACATTACATTTAAAAATGGAAAAGACTGCTTCACACCATCTAATTCTCCTTTCTGTTTGCTATGATTCCCTGCAGCTGTTTCATTTCAGGCTATGATTCACAGTTAAAGCAAGAGTAGTTTAGGCCAGAATTTGGAAAGAAACCCTCAAAGGGCCTTTTAACCCTTTAAATCTTTTTAACCTCTCTAATTAGTATTAGAGATCTAGTAATTGGAGATTTTCTGTTCAAATCCATAATTTAAGATGCAGCCAAAATTACTATCATGAGGATGTTGGAGAAACCATTTCCATCAAGAAATGTAAAACTGAGTCTCTAAGTAGTTTGAGACTGAAATCTTTCTGTTTACAGTATTTCAGCTTGTATAACGGCTGCCTCTCTAAACTTGTGATATAATTTTAACTCTGTGCGGCAGTCCTCACCCCCTTGTCTTCCTTGATACTGTAGTGTTGCTATTCTATGTTAAACAGCTGTTACATCCCATGTCAGAGATGGCTTCTTAACACTGACGGGTGAGGTGTTATTTTCTAAATATACTTACACACAGATTTTTAAGTACTTTATGGCTGTTTGCAGGTTTCTCCATACATTCAGATACATCTATATGTGAGGCTAACATAATATAGTAATATAAAACACATTTCCCCTCCTTGATAAGCTTAATTTTTGATGTCTGGAGAATAGAGGAACTCACATCCCCTTTTCTCTGGACTTCCCTTCCCTAGAGGTCTCTCCCGGGCTGCCGGCACCCAGGGCCGTGGTCTCACGGGGTCATGGCTGCTGGCTCTGCAGCTGCGGGCCTACGCTCTGAGCTGCCATTTACTGGCTGTGAAGTAATTGCCAGGGCTATAATTAAAAAAAAAAAAAAAAGATATATTTATACACACATATACAGCCCGTGGCTTTTAGCCATCACGATTGCATGCTTAATAGCTGCATCCAAGCACTCTCTGCAGGCTCCCAGCCTGGCGGCTCCAACACAACCCTCCCCTCCTCTTCCCCAGAGAAAGGCATTTCAGGTCACTTGAATTATTTAGCGGGGTGTTTTTAACCATCTCAAGGGCTTTGCTCCTGCCGTGCGGCGCCTGCAGAGCTCGGGTTTGTGGGTTTATTTTATTTTTTATTTCTTTTTTTTTTTTTAGCACGCGAGGTGGAGTTGCTCCACTTCCCTGGCAGAAGGAGGAGATAAAGCGCGGGGGGAAGGCGAGAGGGGCGGCTCGGCGTGTGGAGGGGAGGGGAAAGGCCGCCACACCTGCGGGCCGCGCTGCCCCCTCAGCCTCGGCCCTGCCCGCCGGGGCCGCTCGCCGGGTCGCTCTAACGCAGCTCTCTCTGTCTCTTCTTCCCCCACCCCCTATCCTCCTCTCCCTCCTGCTCCTCATTCATCCTCCCGTCTCCCGCCCCCTCCCCGTGCAGGCGGAGCGGGCGCGGCAGGAGGCGGAGCGGGCCGCCGCACGTCCCCCGGCCGGCCGGCCGGCCCCCCCGCCATGGGTCGGAAGCGCTGCGTGGGGGGAGACGGCTCCAAGATGGCGGCGGGTTGCTGCGGGGTGAAGAAGCAGAAACTCTCCAGTTCCCCTCCCTCGGGCTCGGCCGGCCCGGGCGGTGGCGGCGGCAGCTCCCACTGCGGCGGGGCGGCGGC
>VYZQ01018707.1:0-10625 GCA_013400655.1 Mystacornis crossleyi
CCAGAGTCAGAAGGCAGCAGGGAAAGGAGTGAGTGTTGAGTGCTGAGTTCCAACTTCATGATATGTTATATATGTGATATGTTGAGTTCCAACTTCACGTATGTAACAGAACACATACTGCAGATACTAAAACTTGTTGTCAAGCACTGTTAAAAGTGAAAGCAAGATCCAAACAGAAAGTAACAATTAATTTTAGTAAGACATACTACTAAATTTTCTTGCAAAACATGACATTGGAACATTACTAAGAAACAGCGCTGCCTCCTCGGTAAGCTACTAAGTGTTACTTAAGATACAAAAAAAAATATAATTAGAGAATAATTTATACTAATTATAGTACACCAACAATTTGAAAAGAACTGCAATGAGGAGATCAAAAGGTATACCAACAATCAGAAGTGGACATAACATTTGACTCAAGGTATTTTTAACACTGTCACTGCAGTCTTACTGAAAAGCTCCTGTCACCGGTGCCCAGTGAAAGGTGACAGAACGTGGGGAGGAGAAAAGTGAGCAGTGGCAGACAGGAGGAACACCGGCAGAGCCTATGCAAGGCAAGAAACAGATGAACGGTAGCCACTGAGCAGGTGAGAGACCCAGCACTGCTACACTGCAAAGCAGCACAAGCTGCTGAAAGAAGGAAGGACGGGAAAGTTCAGACGGGATGGTGCAGCAATACAGCTTCTGGAACAGCAACAGTAGCAAAGTTGCTTTCTATACTCATGGAGCTGCGAGAAACTGGAGGACAGCCAGGTTCCTGGAAAAGATCGATGCACATTCCAGGACCTGAGAAAAAGTACTGAAAGAAACATACAACTACAAATCAATCTCACTGATACTGCATGAAAGCAAGGTCGTTATTCTGAAAAGGATTCAGAGATTAAAAAAACAACTCAGAATATCAATGTGAATTGATATGACATACACTTGGACAAGGCACAAGGGACAAACCTCAAGAGCGTGATCAGTCATGTTCAAATATTTCAGTAATCATCTCTTGTTTGCTGACTTCACTAAAGCCTTTGACTCATGATTGGTTATGGCTGACAAAGCTTGAAATGGGTTTTCCATCACTCTTAGAGAAGCTATGGTGTAGAACTTAGCACAATCAAAGTTGCTCTAGGAGCGGCTCTCCACCAAGAAAGGTGTACAGGAAAAGGGGAGATGGTACATCCCACCCCCTGTGCTGGTGGAGACAGCACACACGAGAGCATGGGAAGATCTGAGGGCAGGCCTGGGACCTTACACACCCAGACTGCAACGTCGGTGCCCAGCCGGCCTGAGGATCCACAGAACACATCAACATGGAGCGTGCACTGCGTGTGCAGACTGCCAGAGGAGCTCCCCATGCTCGGGACGGGCACAAGGACACAGAGGGACAGCTGACCCCCAGACACCCACGGGATAGCCCAGGCCAGTCCGTATTTCCTTCATTACAAGTGGCGCTTCCAAGGGTGCTTTTAATTAATTACATTCATCCCTATCAGAATTGTATGAGGTATTTAGAACAAGCACAGTCCCAGCTGTACTGTGGACTACTAACAGAATTCCTGTTACTGTTTACAGACAACCTTCTATTAGAGTACTCATTTGGCTGTGTTTTAGCCGTTCTTAGCTTGGCTTTCCGTTTATTTACACTGGACAAGTAAGTTCTAACCTCATTTCCATCAGGATCTGGCATAGCTCCAATGAAGCCAAATTAAATACCCTGTTTCATGTGCCAGTGTAACAATGGAGCCGTAAGAGGACATCACATACAGCAAGAGTCCCAAGTGAAGCTATAAAGTAATTAATAATATGCTGTCACAATCACAGGTCTCAAGGTGAGAAGAAAAAACAGTAAGTTAATTGCTTCCTAATGAGCTATTAATACAGTCCTTTATTTTGTTAGGTCTGCGTTCAGAAATGTATTTAAGCAATTACTTAGATCCAAGTTGCTTAACAGCCTCATTAAATGCTGTGGGCCTCCTCTCTCATGGTCATTGGTACCTACTCTTGATTTGGGACTAGGGACAAGCAGAGAGGTGAAGAAGTCGGCAGAGAGAACTGAAACTGCAGCACTTGAAGAATGCTTTTATTATGTGCTGAATGCCAGACATTCAGCAACGTGAGCAAGTCATGGGTGGAGAGTGAAGCTCTGCTGGATCCCGACTACATTCTGGGAAGCACAGCTGTAGCAAAGTCGTAACACAAAATATCTAAGACAGAACTTACTCAGCAAAGACATCTTTGCACTACAAAAAAATTGTGTAATATGAACGTGCATAACTTCCTTTCTCCCTCAACCACAAATTGATGCAATCTGCCAACTATTGCAGATGAAAGTCTCATTCCTTAAGTATCCTGCAGCAACAATCGGAGAAGCTGATCTGATCAGAAAGTAGACAATAAAAGAGCATCTTCAACTCCTAAAATGAAAATGAGCAAATGTGACAAGGCAAGTGTGAGACAAAAGAGCAAACATTAAGAGAATGAAAAACTTTTATAAATAAAAAGCAACAAAACTGAATAAAGAGAGAAGAATGATTTAATTACATTTTAGAATGAATGAGGGGATGAATGTGTGATAGTAACACACTGCATGAATTGCTGGTATTTTTACCTATTCTTCTAATATAAATTTGCCTTTTCTCTTACTGAAGCATCCCTACTTCTGAGAATGCAGAAATTATACTTTTTTATTGCAGGCAATGCTTAATCTAGTCCTGCAGTTCAGTGCAGCAGCCTCTGAGCCTGGCCAGCTGGGTGGCCTTTCTGCCCTGGAAACAAAGAGGTTGAGCCTCTTCCAAATGGCTTTGTCCAACAGAGATGGAAATGGAAAGCACCACCCAACACACGGAGATACTACGGCTTTTTGAAGCACAAACGGCACAAGGTTTAGGGATACAGCGAACTGAAGAGGTTTTTTTACTTCCACTGAGTGAGAGTTCAAGAAATGATCTGAGGATAGCAGAAAAAGAACAGGCAAAGATGATGCCTTCTTAAAATGTCCTTCAGCATCCCCTACCTACAATGTTTGAGGAGAGTAAACTAGAGGGGATGGAAAACATCTCTGCTTTCTCCTTCACGGGATTAATTTTAAAATAGAAACAGGCACACTACAAATTTTTGTTTGTTCTGGATATTAAGAAACCTTGTTCCTATAGGCTTATTTGGAATATTTAACTGGGAAATCTACTATTTTTAACCAGAACAGTTTAGGTAAGTACACCCTGCATTCTGTAACATTTATATAGAAGATGTTCAGTGCTCTATGTAAAAATTTGTAGTTATCCTGGGAGCCAAAATCCCCTAAACCTGCCCCAGGACTGCTGTGTGACTACGTGACCTGTTTAACCTACATGGCCTCTGGGGCTCGGAACTTCCAGCCAGGGCTCCTGTCACACCTCAGCTGTGCAGGGAGAAGGATTTAATTAACCTTTAAGGGAAGCACTCCAACGCCCAGGAGAGAGAGCCAGTGATGATCCTGGACAACCCCAATGTACAAGCAGGACCTGCTCTGTTTAGGCATCCAGGACAAAGCCCCTGACCTGAATCCTCACCCTCTGAACCAAATATGCACAGACCACCAAATCCTTCCAACTTCTAAAGCAAATTGTTCCTGAGACACAAACCAAACTCAGATTTGGTGGCTATCAAAGCACCTACGAGTGACCTGCTGGTCTCATAACTCGATTACTTTACTCTCTTAAAAAATGGGGAGGAGACAGAAATAAAGTAACACCTAAGAAAAACTACAGATTCTGAGCATATTCTTGTGAATAACGTTCAGGTCGTGGATGCAGCTTGACCTTTGCAGAGAAGGCTGAATATAGTCCTACAATTCAGGGCAATTTTTTCACTACAAAACTGTACAGATTTCTAATTTCAACTTAACTGTGTAAAAATACTGTAAGTTCTGTCAAGATATTCCAAGTTCCTACAGAAATTCAGTATGGATTTTAACAGGTCAGTTGAGTGGGTAAGGCTGCAAGATGCCAACAAATCACGGTTAGAAAATAAGCACGATCACAACAAGTCTGTTTAAAAAAAACATTATAGTGAGTTCCCTCCTTCTTCTTGGAGCGGTACTTCAAGCCCTGGGGCCCCTAAGTGAATTGCTTTTGTAATAAATCTTACATAAGCTGGGCTACAGAAGTGACTCGAACTCCTCTGACAGTACAAGCTGCAAAATGAGAGCAGAGCTTTACCATCAGAAAGCAGCACTCCACCAGGCGAAGGTCGTGAGAGCCAATATCCTGCCTCCACGAGTGGCAATAAGCACCCCTAAGGAAAAGTGTTCTAACTGTCAACTATTTTTGGCTTCGGGACCTCATGACTTGGATGGTATTTCTATAAATTTAGCATCCCTTCACAGCCATCTCGTCCATTAGCTCATTTCTTGAATTTATCCAAACTGTAGCATCCACAGCTGCTTTGATGGGGGTTCCACAGCTCTCTGGCTTGCTGCGTATGAGACCCTGGCCAGTTGGTGCTGCAACTGGCTCTTAGCACCTTCACCGGATCCACCTCCTCCTCCTGAGATAAGAGCACAAACACCTGGTCCCAGTTTCCTCCCTTCTCTTGGTTTCATACATCAGCACCAGGTCCCCACTGAGTTCTCTCAGTTTATGGCCTTCGACGACGTAACTCAGGAGCCCCAAGGCAGGAACGCACAATTCAGCCCCAGGACTTCGAGGAAAGGAGGCCTCACAGCGTCACGGGTTTAAATCACCCCCTGCCCACCACTGGCCACGTGCTATAACCCCAGTACAGCAATTGCTTTCACAGCCCTTGGGAGTGACCCTTCCTTCACCAGAAGCCCTGATTATTTGATGCATTTATAATTAACTTTTGACCCATTATTCCTGATTTTGGTTTTCAAATTGCTTTCTGACAGACAAAATACAAATAAACCCCAGCTGCTTATCACAGACGTCAACCATTTTTCTAATTATAAGACAGTTGTAAATCATTTATTTAATCAAGCTGCACGTTTGCATTCCTTTGTGTATTTGGGAGCTTTGATTTAAAGAGACATTTAGCTCAACAAAGTATGCAAGTCCTTCTGTGTTTTACCGTTTACTAGGAAAACTATGAATGTTCTCCACGCAAAATAACAAAATGCATTGAATTTTTGGTGCAGTTTTGTAAGACACATGAGACAAGAACATAGTAGCCAGTTCCTCAAGTATTAATTAGAAACCTGCATTTTAGGTTGGAACTCCTAATATCAGAGTTACACCTATGCAGTAAGTGGGTCTTTACCGACACGCATCAGTCAGTGATACTGTTCCTAGCAAAGGTTCAAATACCTGGTTTGATTACAGTAAATTCTCCAGTTTTACAAGGTAACACATCCCATAACTGAAAATAGAGATTTAAAAGAAATTCAATGAAGGTAGGCGTATTTCCATTTGAAATACTCTCCTATATAATTCCCCAATAAATAACTGATGAATTCAGAACAAGCTGATCTGAAAATAAGTTTTACATGCCCACTAGTGGCCTTGCAAATACACATACCAGCTATTTCTTCTAACTCACATATACCATTCAAATGGTTACAAATCACTTAACTGCCTACTCAGAAAAAACAAGCCCTACGCATGGCACTTGCAAGCCAAATACATTTCATTATGAAAGACTGCAATTTTCCTAATTAGTGCTAATGGGGAGCAGGAACAAGAAATCTTAAAGGGGGCTGTGTATCCACAGAAATAGCCAATCCCCCCTGCAGTGTCTCTGGCTCTTCCTTAAGTTCACACCGTGATTAACAACCAGCCTTATACTTCTCAAGAGGGGGCTATTCATTGTCTTCCGTTTGTAATTCCAGTGGTTGGTTTGTTGTTAAGCAATAAAATACCAAGATAAGAGATAATGTGACCACAGCAGATACAATTACAAGAGAAAAGTACTAGTCACTAAAAATGAATGCTTCATGAACTATTCACTCCAACACGGCTTTTCTCAAATGTCTCTGCTCANCGTGACCACAGCAGATACAATTACTGTTATCTATAATCAAGAGAAAAGTACTAGTCACTGAAAATGAACGCTTCATGAACTATTCACTCCAGCACTGCTTTTCTCAAATGTCTCTGCTCATCACTGCAGCTACTACAACTCAACTTTCTCATGACTTTTTGGCAGAAACCATAGTGACAGACCAGGACCTAAAATTCCCTTTATTTCAGGCCCCACGAGGAAGTCTCAGATTCCTACAGGCCACCAATAACTGAAAAACACTGAAAACATTTGCTCACTCAAGCAGTAATTTGCTTGTCTGCAGTACTATGAGCAGAAATGAAAACTGCCATGGGCTAAGGCTATGAAATAAACCAAATACACCATGAACACTTCCAAGCTTTCCAAGTTCAGTTTTAAACCACCAGATTTTAGAATACGTAACAAAATGGATAAGAATGGGAAAGACTGGGAATAACACTGAAATGACAGAGTGGTAGGTACAGTAAAGGCTGTTTTAATACCCCAGGTATTTCCTCTTTTAGATGTAATTTAGAAGGCACTCATAGAATCCTCCTGATTCTGCCCTGCAATTTTGTATTAATTATGGCAGGAGGAGGATTTAATTAGTAATTTGGTAGAAGTGTGACAGGTGGTACTTATTCACCAGCCGAATACTTTTGCCTGTTAGGGAGAAAGCTTCTTGTACAGTCTTTCATCAGAAGACTGGCCAGGGAAGGGGAGTCAACACTCCAGCTAAATACTTCCCAGCAGCCCTGCCAAGTACAAAAGGAAGAGCTGTGAAATGACACACTGGGACAACTGCTATCCTGCTACTATTTAATATTAATATGTTTGACCCTAACTATTGAAGTAGCTGAAGGCAAATTACGTTGCACTGAAGAATAAAATACATCTGAAAATCTAGCATGTTCTAGCAATGATCATTATTTTAGAAATTCTTGCCTAAACCAGAACTTTCTCAACACTGTTCTAGAAAGTTGAATGGACACCATGTCTATGAAAGCAGACTGCTAATGAAACCAATGTTTCTTTTCTAAAGAAATCACAAACCAGTAATCTCTTACTCTACAATAAAAGACATCTACACGCAGTATTAACAAGTTATAAGGAGATGATGTCCTGTTGTCTCTGGAATTTACACAAACCAGTAAATCCTTTAATATAGCTCTTACAGATGGTGAGAAAGAGGCTGAGGGTTTCTCCAAAATAAAATTACACAACAGTTTGTCTGTTCCAAGAAGTCTTAATTTAATCCTGGATTAGCAACTGAAGCAATGAAAAATCTTTGTATAAAACATTAACCTACTGATTCTAAGCTGTTAAGACTTTTAAACACGTTCCCCCCTCCCCCATCCTAGCTGTTCCTGGGCCAAGACATTTTCTTGACTAATGCTTCAATTCACAGCTGTCATCTTCAAGTTTTATTCATATTGAGAAAAATACGAAAACATTGTCCATTAGGCAGGTTTTTCCTAATGACTCTTCCTGAAGTAGCCTCTCTCCGCACCAATCTTACTTGGTTTCAAGGTAGGAAAATATCATCTCTCCTGATCACTTCTTTCCCTCTTTCTCCATGCCAGCATTATTAATTATGAGCCTTGAAATTTTAGCAGTTGTCATATACTACAAGGCCACATAATCCATGATGAATCTGTGTCTCCAAAAGCATTTGCTTTACCCTACCTGGCTGATACACCTCAATACTGACAGAAATAAGGAGTTATTGTGGAACATGCATTTCTTTTTAAAGTATAAGAGGCACTTTTATTGAGGTAACCTATATGAAAATTACTTTGACCTGTATTGTGCCCATAATTAAGATAATTCCGGTTAGCCTTGGAGCTCTATATTAACTGGCAGTTTTAGAAACGTAAGAATTACAATCTACCTATACTTAGAACATCAAAAAGACAAAGAAAGTACTAGAAAATTCGAAGTTTGAAAAGATCTGGGGGGTGGGTGTGTATAAATACAGAGAGCAGCAGTTTTTACAGCAGAAACAGCTACTTCAAAGCCAAGACATGCTTCTGATTGTAGTGTTACCCCAATACAACTCTGACTTACTATTTCAATGCACCCATTTTGCAAAACCTAATCACTAATCCAGGAATCTGTTTGCAGGGTTTTACCCATTCTTCTCTATTCAAATTTCAAATCAGTCCCCACCTTTCTCCAGCAGGATGCAGCTTTCAGGGAGTGAGCACACAGCAGTTTAAGGGGGACATTTTCTGCAGACAGAGCTGCACAGAGCTGACTGGTGCTGCACTAACATTAGAAGCCCTTGGAGGGCCAAGTCTTTCAAGAGGCAGCTAGAGAGGAGAGAACACCACCACCCACACATAACCATGGCCATACACATTTTGTTCACAATCCAAGTGTCCCGAGCAGACACAACCACCCCAGGTCCCTGCTGCAGGCTGTATGTGCTCAGTGCAGCAGAAACGAGGCATTTCCACATCCTGACTCACAAGCTTACCCTAGGCCATGGCAGGGCTCTTTGTCAGCCTCTGCCAGGTACCAACAGTTACTGAGGTGTGTGCCAGTCCCACCAGATGTGCGATGAGGCACAGCAGGTACCTGCAAAAACCCTCACTGTAACTACTTACAGTAACAAACCTGTTTCTACTGCTATGACTACTACAGCTTCATTTTGATCCTGAATAATCCTACACCTGTAAAAAAGCACTAGAACCCTCCAACATGTCTTCACCGAAGTTGAAACAAGTGTTGTGCTACTTCACGTCCCTGTGCCCATCTGTTTGTAGAACTTTATTTCTGGTTATCTTACTTTGTTTTCCAGAGGCTTCCAGGTGCCAGTCCAGAACACCTGTATTTACACCAGGGGTTGCTCCTTCCTCCTCCTTCCTGTGAGTGACTGCTACAGGCAGCCCAAGCCGCGCTCTGAAGCAGAGTTCTCACAGCTCTCCTCTTGCTCTACACCAGCCCTCCAAAGGCAGTACCTAAAACAAAGCTTTACCTCGTCCTCTTCCTGCTCCCTGTGCCCGTGTGCTTTGTTCCTCCTCCGTTCTCAGCCCAGCTCCTCCGAAACACTCCCAGCTGTGGCTGGGTGGGCTGTACAGGTTCCACAGGCGGCTCCTGTTTGCTACTCAGGCACAGGTGAGAGGGATGATGAGGCCACACCGGGCTTTGGGGGGAGGGAGGCTACCTGTCCTTGCTCAGGTGTTTCACATTAGCTGCTCCCCGCAGTGGGATCTCAGGAGTTTCAGGTTTTGCAATATGCAGACAAATATCTGATACCCCAAACTATGCTGCACAGCCATTCGCCTTCAAAAAGTCAGTGCTGCAAAAAATAACAATATTGGGTCGTCTTTGTTTTGTTTCAATATTCATTTCTACCATTCAGAAACTTTATATAGAACAACTGAGAAGCACTGCCTTGTGTCTGTAGGTAAAACTTCTTGCCCTTCTCCTTGTAGGAGGAACTTCTGTTCATTGTAGGTGGGCAAACACCAGGTCTGGGAAGGGCAACTTCCCTTCTCTTACAGCCCAGGGAGAGCCAAGGAACAGTCAGGTTCTGAGGTAAACCAAAGCAGCTTCAGCAAAGCCAGCCTGTTTTTCCAGGCAGAGGACATGACTCACTGGATTCTCTGAAGAAGCCTTTGACTGGCTGTTCAGAGTTTGTTTATTGATGGCTCTTTGAGGGACATGCTTTTACATAGGAGGAGCTCTCGTATTGTTACGGAATACTGAGAAATTTCAATCCAGTAACTTTTCCTAGAAGAGAAAGAAAAATACATCAGCTAAGATCTAAAGAACTCTACATCATGTGCTCTCACTATGAGCTGTTTGGGTTTCTTTACAGGCTATACTATCATATGGCACAGTCCTCACTGAGGAGAGCACAGCAGAATTCTGGGTCTAGCAGTCTGCAAAGCTCCACGTGGTTTAATCCAACTAGAGCAAGTAAGTAATAACCATCTCAATTTCACAGCTATTTATGCGATGTGTATTGAACAAAACAGCCTGGCTTTCCACTGTTGTTTCTAGAAACTCCGTAGCAACCCTGCACTATGAGTAAGAAGTTGTACTGCAGTGATCGAGCTCTACAGTCCCAGCCACACCTCACCACGATGGCTTCCAGAACAGTTTATAATCATTCTCTCCCTGGCTACTGAAATGCCCCTGGATATATTTGGGTGTGGAAGTCACTTGGGTGGCTGAAAGGACTGCTTGAGAAAGCTGTCTTCATCACCAAAACCTAAAGCTTCTTACTAATTCCTGTCCTCCCCATGCAGTTCTAACCTTTGAAATGTCATTTGCTTGTACTGCTGGTATTTCTCTCCAACTGCTACACTCAGCACCTCTTCTGCCAAACTCTTATGACATAGGTCAGGCTTTTACACTATTAACAACTTTAAGTATTAGCTGGACAAATTTCTAATATAACAGATGCTCATGATGTCTCTGGTCTCTGGTTCCAGTTCCTCTTGTTCCCCTGCACACTTGTACAGAGCATTTTAGATGTGAAATACTTCTGTGGTATGTCTTGATACAAGACCACCACCAACATTAGACTGAACAGCAATGTTTAATCAGCTCTCTTCCATATAACCTTGCCTCAGATTCAGGGTTTCTTGGAGCTGGGTCAGTGATAAGGCATCAACATTACAACCATGCTGGAGCAGGTCTGCTGG
>VYZQ01018711.1:0-13699 GCA_013400655.1 Mystacornis crossleyi
CATTCCAGTAAAACTTCTCCCCTCACTAGACTGAATTGGCTGAAAGTGAGAGCACACCCATTTTATTTGTATATAGATGTTTAAAAACAAAAAAGGAAATATGTAAACTTGAAAAATAAATGTGAACAAATATTTTTGATTGCTTATTTTACTATGCACAAGACATTTAACTTTTGCCACAACAAAATGAATTATGTGCATTAGGATCGTGTGTCTTGAAATGTAATTTTGCACTGTAACTTGATTTCTTTTAAAGATTACAGCACTACAGAACAAATAGTAAAAAATAGCACAAGAACGTTAACAAGATTTACCAGGTAGCCAAAAAATTATCTTGTTTTCTTCAGTGATTTCTTCAAGAGGAGATAAAATGGTTGACACTGCCAAAGGCAGTCTCAAAGACCTGATCTTCCACATCCATCCTGCCTGGGTGCAGTGCTTCTCTCTAAAAGTCTCCACAGAATTAAGCACAATGTTCTGTAGTGCACGTTTGCAGCACCAGACCTCTACTTCCACGTCAGCAATAGGAAATAAAAGTTCTTCTCCTTATCACCACTTTACATTTTTCAGTGAGATTTTTAAAAACATAATTTAAGACATCATGCATTTTAGATCAAAAAGTTCAGCACAGTGATTCTTGTGCTATCTGGAACATCCCATTTTCATTCACACAAGAAGCCAGTGATGGGATTTGGGCAAGCAGGATGGGGCAGCTGCATGTGGTGAAAGGGAAGCTGGCTGGGGGCACATAAGCAGGGAGTTTGAAATGTAGAGTGGCAAAAAAAAAGAGGCAAGGGGGTGGGAGGACTAAATATTTAAGCAAGAGTATGTGGAGAGAACTATTCTATGAGGACTCCTGGGCAGAGTGGTGCATACTTGTCACTACCCCCTCTGGCGGCAGTCACACACACGGCCACAGGCGCTGCCTTTAACCCCACCCATGGTCAGTGGCAGATTTGTCGTGGTCCAGACGGTATTTGAACACAGACCACAGACTTCAGCACCACCGCTTGCCAACGGGCTGGGAGGTAGTGACAGCAGCGTGCGAGGAGGAGGAAAGTGGACTACAGACAATGAGGCAGACAGTATGCATGGAATATCCAGTTACTTCAACCAAAGCAAAAACATTTATTTTATAGAGGGAACATTGACTTAAATGGTTATTTGATTGGCAGCTAGCATATTGTTTCCTATACAATGTACTGTGCACTTTAACACTAAATGAAAATGTATTTTAATATTTTACAGAGCTGCACAAATATCTGTTTTGTCAAAAAGCACGAGCAATGTAAAGAAAGTAAGTTTTCAAGTCAGAGTTTATCAAATTTTAAAAGCATTCAAGGATCAAGTATGAAAATAGGAATATTGATTTCTGCATCTTGAGGAATAAAATGCAGGTTTCCTGAGTATTTTTTTACAATGTATATATGGCAACATGAAGCTTTGTAATTATTATTATTTTGACAAATCTTGTTTTTTCATAATTAAAATTTTGTTTTTTCTCCTGATAGTGTCTTTCAGTATTTGCTTGAAGTTGGCTGTAAATAAATAGCTCTAAGTATTTTGTAATACAGCTTTTTTTATGCAGTCTTAACCTGTACGGCTAAAAAAAGAATCTTCATGATCCTTTGTACAATATTTATATGTGCAATAAAACATGCATGGCGAATCTGTAATACCTTTCGCAGTGAACATAATGTATATAGGAAATCTTATGGTAGCTATAATTAAACTATATTATTTGCAGAAACCCTTTAATGCCTATCCCTGTGACTGATGCTTTCTTGTAAAAGAGATGGTGGTTGGAGTGCTTAACACTGGAAATGGAGGGTTTGGGATGGGAGATGATGATGTGATGCAAATAAAGGAATTTTGCAGCTAAGGTAGGCGTAAGATCCAGCTGGGAACTGCTGTGTAACTGCGGTGTTCTCCCTGCAGCTTTGCTGCTCCCGTTGGGAAGGCCTCCTGCCAGTCATTCAGCCGCAGTGAATTATCTGCCCTCTGCTGCCAGGGCTGGGCTGGGCTCAGGGAGAAGGGGGCAGATCTCTCCTTCAGTTTGCTCCTGCTCACGTTGATGTATTAAGAGTTGTTCATTTTACTGCTTACACTTCTCTGTCCAGGGCAGCTTTTTCTCCTCCTGAAATGCATTTCTGCAGCATTCTGCTTTAGCGAACAGAACCTGAAGATTCCTTGATAGTACTGAATCCAAGCAGTAAACACAGTAATGCCTTCAGCCCTGGGGATAACCCAGTGTGCCAGGGCTGTGCTCAGCTGCTTTGTCCTACCCCTGGCTGTGGAAACAAGGAGCAGGTCACAGCACCCAGCCTTCTCTTCCCCACTGCAGGTTTCTCAAGTCATCCAAGTACAGATTCTCCTAGAATCCAATTTCTCTAACGGAGTGTCTTAACCTTAGTGAACAGGTGACTTTATGGGCTGTACTTCTTCACATTTGATAGGGGATTTAGGAAGCAGAGGATCCTTCTGCAATAATTTCCTTTTGGAGAACTGTTGCAATGCACAGTTGTATCCTCCCAGCCTTCGGAGCTTACTTAATAAATAAATAGATGCAAGATGGATAAAAGTCAGTTCATAACTGAAGGCTGTCACCAGCACCAGCGTCCCTGTAACCTAGAATCTAGCAGGAGCCAGAGACACGGGAGAGCATTCAGCATTGCTTAAAAAAGGCAACCCATCCTACATTTATCATAGTATTTCCTCTGGCAGGAGTGAGTCAAGGTTTGAGCAATGATTCAGGTCCAGCTGAACCATGAGAAAGCTGAGTTTACAAGGGATTAGTTACAGCTCGCTGGAACAATCAGTGTTCTTGTCCAAGGTAGCTGGCAGAATTGTAGCACCAGGAGCTATTGTAGATCTACAGCTGTCAGGACTAAATTCTGCCATCTTTTGTAAAGTAAGCACACTTGATTTCAGCAATGAGATATTAGATCATCTAGACAGCAATTGCTTTTTCCAGATCTATTTAGCAGTTTCCTCTCAGTCCTGTCAAATCTAAGAAACCCAGTACAAGCCTTTTGATACACTCTTAAGAATCAAAGGCAAGCGGAGAAAAAAATCCTTTTTACTACAGACTGCTTCCTTCACATGTTTTTCAAGAGGTCTTTTCTGTAAGTATCATCCATTAAATACTCCAGACCATTTGCTTGACAACACCCAGGACAGTAAACTACCGTGCACAGCAAGCTTTTGTCTGCGTTCTCCACCAGACTTGGTCCTTGGAAGGTATTTACACGGGCCAGGGAAAAATACAGCCACCACTTCAGATTAATTAAGTAGCTTGATTAGTTGTGCCACTTAACAACTTCCTTCACCATTAAAGGATGAAGGAAACCCCAGTAATTAATTAGCTGCAGGGGTACGCTGTTGTTAATCACAGTTTCTGCACAGTGGCACTAGAAGCTGTCTGGAGGTGCCACATACACAGGCACTCATGGTCTGACACTCACTTACCTGCTGGCTTACATTTTGACCCAAAATGCAGCAGATGTAACTTCATGGCATCGAGAGTTTTCCACGCATGCAAGAACATTCCCAATACTTACTCTAAAGCACACACATCAAATTAAGTGGGACTTTTATTTTTCTTATCAGTACAAACAGAAGAGCTCCATTTTACAAACATTACTTCAGAAAATGATTTTTGTTTAGTTCACCTCTAGCTCTTGATTCATATTGGCCAGGCAGCATCCAAACGGTTCAAGCATTGAGGTATTTTGCATGGTGTTTGATGTGGTCATTAATAAACGAAGCAATGAAAAAATAGCTGTGATCGTAACCCTAGAAAAGAACAACAATAAAGAAATCAGCAGAGAACATACAGTTCGTGATAAAGCAATCGCTTTAAGCTCTCTTAAAGGAAAGGTAAGCACTCTCCTCGTTTTATCCATTTTAAGAAATACCTAGAATATATATAAAAATGGCAAGGGATATGTAACAGGTTAAGTATAGATGAGCACCAGGAAGCGAAACAAACAGAAAGTACCTTAAGATGCCCAAATCTGGGCCTGTAAGCTAGAGATGGGTAACAGCAGGGTCAGCTGCAGAGTGAGATACAATCTGAGAGAGCAGTTGCCCTCACGGAGCTGTTCTGGTAAAACACAGGGAGGGCATAAGGAGAACACAGCTCAGGTCTGAGTTACTGCTCCATCACTGTCACCCTCGGACCCATGGCCCTTCATCAGCACTGACTCTATCTTTAGGTGCAAAGTTTATGATAAACCAAAGAGGACAATCCTTCACTCTCCACAACTGGGCTCCTCACTGGGTCTGGGTGGAAGTTGCCAGTGGCTTACAAAGACTCCAGTGCTCTCAGGACAGAGTTGTTCTGGGTCACTGCACTACAGGTAAGAGCAATCCCTCCACCTGGGTCTTCACATGAATCTAGGATGACAAGCAGTTCCACCCCTTCCCTAATTTACACAAACACATGCAAACTAAATGAAGTTTTATGGTAAACACAAAACCCACAGCACGGACAAGGGATGCAGCGAAAGGCCATCTGTCACTTTGGCTGTACAGTGACTATGATACTCATTAAAAATAATTAATGCTGTGTCTTCAGCCGAGCACCGGCAGCCTGAGTCCCCATGAAGGGATCAGCCTGTCCAAGCTGGAAGCACAACGGCACCTAGTGGTGAAGCGCGGCTGAATCGGGCGGGTGATGCATGCCTTGATGGCCGGTGCGACGGGAAAGTGTCACTTCTCACCCTCCTCCTCACGTGGCCAGGGACAGATCCGCAGTGGGAGCATGCCTGCCCCCAGACAGAGACTCTCTTCACTGCCTGCTGCATAGAACCAAAAATCACAAACAAGGATCCACCAACCAAGGACTGCAGAAGCAACTTGCCTGCTGCAGTCTGAATACTACTGGGATTTTCCGCTCAGTGCAGGCAGCGATGAAGTTATCAGGCAGTAACTGGCCGGCAGACAGGAACTGGTCATCTTTGCCTTGGTCAATCAAGATGTCGAGGCGAGAGCCCGAGTAGGACTTGACAAGCTGTGTAGCATCATATGCCTGCAGAAATAAAAGAGAAACGACATCCAGCTAAACGCGTTCAACTGGCTTCCGTTTGCCGACCACAGGACAAGAATAGTGCAGAGAGAGTCCTGGGCAGTGTTGATCAGGACATCAAGCTGCACTTTGGAAGAGCAAAAATCTAGGGAAATTCCAGGCAACTGAACAGTAATACCCATTGCTTTAAAAGGGGCAAACTGTATGAGCTAGGTAATTACCAATTTGGCAGTTTGACCAAACAGAACATCCAGCCCAGGGCTGCATTCCTACAGAATGGAAGAACATCAGTATAGTCAGTACTAGTTCACACCCCTGTGCAGGAACTCGATCCTGCTGAAGAAACTTGGTGTCTTGGTGTAATTATTCTGGCAGCTAAAAGTCAAAACACCAGTGTAACACAACTATGCTCATGGGAAGGCATTTAACCTGAAGGTAACCACGATAATTTGACCAAGAAAACTTGGTGTAACTGAGAAACAAAAATGAAAGACTCTAAATAAATGTATCAAAATGTAATTGTGAGGGGAACATGTTACCCATGGGGTCCTGTGCTTGGTGCATGCTCAAAATAACTAACTCCTTTAAAAAGACAGTGAAGTGTTTAAGGCTGTGGAGAACACCAATCACCAACAGACAGCCAAATCCAAAGTCCTACACCAAGGCATCAGAGCCATCCTTCCAGGATGCCACCAGATCCACAAATGACACTACGATGGAAATGGGAGCTTGGGCTCAGCCTAGCGCTGTGGCCGTGATATCAAATGATCCTGAACATATTTACACGGCAATTTTAAGCCGAAATACAGAGATCAGAGGTTGTGTATCTGTGCCAAAGGCAGGTCTAAGTCTCAGTTCCTGATAACTGCTTTTGATCTACTGGATTGTGTTTGCAGAGGAGCTCCAAAACAAGTTAAGGGGATAGAAGACAGGTTTTTGGGAGGTGGTTTTGTTTTGTTTCACAACAAATCCATTGCATTATGTCTTCAGCACGTTTAACTGGTGGTTTCTAAGTATACAAACTACTCTATTAACAATTATGAAAGCTGAGAGCACTCGCCAGTCCTGTAAAGTTTTAATCAGATATACTTTAATCCAATTTACAAGGGATTGAACTGCAGCTTGTGCTTATTTACAAGGAAATCTGAGCACATAGTCACTACAATCCCTTCTAACTTAATTCTAGAAATACAGTTCAATGTTTAGGTTGAGAATAAAAATACTGAAGGGCTGCCCAAATAATGCAGCAACCATGCAGACAAGCATTTTTGTATCTTAGCCATTCATGTACAACTACTGATAGCTCAAAATGAGGACCCTGGAGCTAAAACCTAACTTTGTCTAGTTTATGTTAGTGCTATTCTGAAGGATACCGATTTCCAAGTATCCAATGGGCTCCTTTTGGAGGCCTCCCACAGGCTGCCCCTGCAAGATGTCACAAGGCTCATCAGTCTCAACAGTTTGCAGCAGTCTCTCTCTTCAGGCTACTACAAAAATACACAGCTCATAATTCTTCTTAGCCCAGACTTTTAAGTCTTCATAAAACTGAGAGGAATGTAGCTGATTTGATGAGAGACCTGTACATCATTATATTTTCATAAGCACCATAAGGCAACAGCATGTCACTCCTGCCAGAAACAAACAATGCTCTTCTGGGCTTAGGGGTGTAGTAAAACCAACAGTAGCAGCTCATGGGCACTCCAGAGCCTTTTTTCCAGGCTCCTGCTGCGATGTATTTGCAGATCACTCCTTCATCTGTTATTAAAGAACTGCGGCTGCAACACATACCTCCCATTTGGTTGCATCTGGTCCCAGATATCCACCAAGGGCTTTCTTCCCCCACTGACACTGAACTGGGTTGCAGATAGGAGCAAATGCTGATACAGACTGTTCAGAAAGACAGCAGGAAAAAAAAATACTATGTAACAATGAACTGCAGCAACTGAAACTATTTATACATTTAATACCCTAGAAGAACTCAGTATTATGTTTTCTTCTGTCATATCTATAGGAATCCATATAGGCATTAGTATACTTCATATAAGCTATACTTCATCTTACTTTGTACTTTCCAGGATTCTTCAGAGCAAGAATAAGAGCTCCATGACCTCCCATGGAATGCCCAAAAATAGACATCCGCTCAGGGTCAGTTGGAAAATTGGCATTTATTAGTTTAGGCAGCTGTAAAGGAAACAAGAGTGTAATAAAAATGTTAAAGCAACTTGAGTATATTAAAGAAAAAAGCACACAACTAATCAACTAATGCCTTTTAATGCCACTGAAACCAAAGGTACATCCCTGGTTCAAGCCTGACATTTGTGATCATGGCCTGAAAGCAATGGGAATGGAAATGTAAAATCAAAAGGAATCAGTTCAGCCGGTAATAACTCAAAGTATCTCTATAGAAATCGCCCATAACTTTGTAACACAAGATGTGGGAATTTCCTATGAGCCACACCCCTTTTTATCTTACTCAGCAACACCAGGAGAACCCAGCAGCAAAGTTACCTCATCTTTTATGTAGGAATACATCCTATAGTTTGTTTTCCAAGGATCTTCAGTGGCATCCACATAAAAACCAGCACCGGTGCCAAAATCCCAGCTCTCATCTTCTCCTTCAATATTGCAGCCACCTAGCATGACAAATCTTACCTTTACTACATGTTCAAAATTGGAGAACCTGCCATACGAATCAGACTTGGGACACAAGTTTCTCAATCATATCTCTACCCCTTCAGCTATAAGACAATTTGGATTTTCATTCATTAGTACAATGTTTTCAAGTGCAATTGCAACACTTTCAAAACGTCACTTATATAATACCTACAGATATATACAATTTCTAAATAGTGTCAGTATCTGTTCATAAATAAATATAACATACATGTCTCTTAAATTACTTCTGTAAAGATTTGTCCAGTTTACCCAGAGACTTAGCCAGAACTTGGCACTTGTTAATTGGTGCTACCAGCTTATTTCAGACATTAGACCTCATCCTATCAAGTATAAGAAACTGTGTGAGAAACAGAAAAATTTTCCTTTTCCCCCACAATGACAGAACTATGTATCACCAAATGGTGTGTACAAGCCAGTTCATGTGCTTTAAATAATGCCTGCTACACCTCCCTTTTTAAGATTCTCCAGAATAGTAACATTCACTGTTCCTACAATTTCACAAGTCGGTACCTCTACCTTTTCTGCAATTCATTTCATTGCTCCCACCTATAATTCTCCATGAAACTTAAATGATTTCATCTTTGAATAACTGCAGGATTGTATCCTCTTTTCCAAGGCTACACTTTCAAACTAAATTTGCAGATGAGTTCTTGAAAGTCAGTACATCCCATCCAGTCCTCCCTCTGATCAGTCTCTGATTTACCAGCCTGGTTTGCAGGACAGAATGTAGTATTTCAAGGTACATGTGATAGGAATGTTTTGGAGAAAGAGAGGCCGTTATTTCCTAGTTTCTGCAATCCAAAATTACATGGGCTTTTACCACTGTCAGATTACACTGCAAACCCATGTGTAATTCCACAGTCCCTCACAATTTATGCAGAGATGGCTGCCACCCTGCCACAGTGTGAAACCAGATTTGTACAAGGATCAAGGTTGACTGTGCTCCAGTGACATGCCCTTGAACAGAGTGATTCTGTAACTCAATAGCCCAGCAATTACAGAGACTGGGGTGCTTAAACAACACGTTGGATGTAAAAAGTCTATCTTCAGTTTCTTGGAGATGGACAAAAGCTCAGAAAGTCCTGCCAAGCAATGAAGGCAATGCTCATTATGCTAAAAAAAACTTACAGGAAACCTTGAAAAAAAAGAAATTTGAAAAGGAATCTGCATAATATTGCTCAGTATACCTGTCTGGAAAAACAAATTCCTTTGAAGAAGGAAAAGTAAAATCTATCAAGGCCTGAGAGAGTCTGTAATGACAAGTATTCAATGATTTCATGCAGTCTTTTTCCCCATCCACATACATCTCCTGGCTCCTGGAAAGTAACTCTCATGCAGTCATAACTACACAATTGAAAAGCACATGTAAGCATTTTCAATACCTCTCAGCTCATGATAATATTTGAATTGCTTTTCATTTGTTTCTCCAAACAACTCAAAGAGACTTAGGAACATTTGGGGTCTCTGAGCTAAAATGTAAGAGTATAATATGAAGCACATACCAAAATTCATCTAAATAGCAAAGCAATCCTTATCAGTTTTTAGACTGAAAGGCAAGAGAGAAGCTGCCATTAATGGATTTAAAATAAAATGGACAAAGCAATGATCTACGCAAAGACAGTTACACACTGATAGAGAAAACTTACATAGACAGCACCAAAAACAAGTTCCGGTATAATTACCCAGTGGGAATAGCACAAAGGTTAGTTGCCCATCTCTAGCCTGCAGCAAATAGCAACAACTAATTGTGAAGTTCTGTCCCTCTTCTTCATTAGAAACATGTATTTATGTTCTTGGACCTCACACAACTTCAAAACCTAGATGTAAAAAATACTTTACAGAAAGAACATCACTTCTTTGCCATATTGCCTGGAGCCAGATGTGACCCACTAAAGCTTGTGAAATACTAGAAGGCTGCCAGCTTTGTTTACCGCACTCATGAGACTGTGGTAGAATCCAACAAATACAAAACATAAAACAGTGAATCCCCAAATAACCGTATTTCCAATAACTGCAGATCCACCATTTTCAGGTTTCCAATACCATCAACTCAGCCTTAAACAACAGCACATCATTTTAAAAATATCCATTCATCACTAGTCTATTGTAGCTGCAGGGGAGAAGGGTTTCTGGTTTGCTTTTCCAAGTATCATAATCCTCTCAAGACATGTATTTAATTGGCTTTAGAAGACAGAATACAGTAAAGAGCAAGCACTGCAGATCTGTGTGGCAACAGTTCTGGTTTTATAGGGTCTCAGTAAGCCACAAAATGTCAGCAAGAATTCTAATAACACACATTTCTTGTTTCACTTTTCCTCCCTCTCCTAGTCTGTGCTGAACTCTAGGGCCCCTTTGTTCTAGTTTTAGTGCCACAACAGTAAGAGAACTGCAAATGTCAAACGCTCGCTACCCCGTTATTAAGAACATACACAATATAATCTGATGAACAATGCAAGATGCAGAGGGGAGGTCAAATTCTGACTCCGGTGGGCAGCACATTTTCCAGCACCCTGCAGCACTCCATTCTCTGAGGACAGAGTGCACTTCAGTGTAATGACTGTTACCATGAATTGTTACACTCACGTGGGCTCGTGTCTGGTGCCACTACAATAAGGCCGTGCTCAGCTGCCGCTTGTTGAAACCCAGCTTTCGTTATAAAATTCTGTTCTGTGCAGGTTAACCCTAGGGAAATAAAAATATTGTTGGTTACCCATTGCTCACGGCACACTGGTTTCAAAACTCTTTTTGACAGAAAAGGTTTTGAAAAACAAGAGCAATTTCCATCTCCATAAACACGGAAAATGTTTTCACTAGGCTCAACAATACTTAACAATCCACAGAAACACAGCTGCGCTGCCCCATCTAGTCGCACTGACACAGGATCAAATACCATGATCCTGTATCCCCTGGAGCACCAACTCACAGAGCCTACAGAGCCCTCAGCTACCGTGCATTTAAACCCACTGACCACAGGCATTGTGCTAAGGCTGACACTGTTAACTTCTGACACCTAACCCTGCAAATACATTTTTCTTTCTACTGTAATCTCAGCTGTTTGCATTACAGAATCACACACGTGGTCTGACAAATTCTACATATTTTAGACAGGATCAAGGGCCCATAAGCACTCTGACTCCAAAACCCACAGCAATACGTGCCTTTTCTACAGCAGCAGGTCCAAATAAAGTCCAATTACAAATAAATTCTACTTCACACCAATATTTCAATTTTTCTTCACTGTGCAATTTGAGAAGAGTTAATGATTCTAGTTTTCTCTGGGACAAGTTGCCAGTAACCTAATTTGACTGATATACTGCCTACGACAACATGGTTTACATTCAATAAAATAAATGTGCTGCATGGCTGAGAGCTCATCAGACAATTCTGATGTTCGTAACTTCAAGGATAAACAATTTTACTCAGTCCACTGTCATGATACAAATCAGACCCACCAGCTATTTTGTGAAATGAATACATACAAGGAGCACAAGTCTCCACACCAACAGTCTGGTCTCCAACTTTCTAAACCCAAGTCTCAATAAAGCAACTCCTAGAATTACAAAACAGAGTTTCTGCTTTTTATTTTGAATAAAAGAAAAAAAAAAGTATTTAATTAATTAATTGTGGATGAGAGAACCTCACTCCCGCTGCACAAGCTTCTTCAGCCCCCTGGCCCTTTCTGATCCCACAGGTTTACCTCACACTAGATGTGCTTGTGCTAAGGCAGCTGACAGCACCTCTCTTTTCAAGTTCACCAGCTGCTTCCCGCAAAATAGTACTTGGAATAAGGTGGAGTCCACAGGACAAATGTGCTGGCTTCCATGGGCTCTATTTCACATCCCTACCCTGTTAGCTGAAGCAGTCTGTCATAAACAAAGGGAAGTAGGAGGTGTCCCAACGAGAAGGCCTTACAGGGGAACCTTTATATTTAGGCTTTGGAACAAAAGGTAGGAACATTTTAGAGCAAAAGGATAGAACACTTTGAACACTGAGCATTTTACAACACAGTCTGGCAGGCTGCTCGCAAGCTGCATCCTGATTTATCACAGTACGCTCAAACTAAGTGTGCCTTCCAGAAGGTGAGTTTTTGTACAATTCAAGAGTTGCCACTGCAGAACCTCTACATTAGGTTTTCAGTAACTGTAGTGTAGCAGTTTAAACAGTAGTTTAAGCAGTTTAAAAGTGTATTTTTTAAGTTACTAAGACTCATGTTACTTACCCGAGAGCCAATACAGAACAGGACACTTTCCAGTTTCTGCTTTTGGAGGCAAGTAGATTCCAAATTTCATTCTGCATTTTAGCTCTGCACTGTATTAATAAAATACTTCTTGTTATCACCACTATTTAATTAACAAGAACACTACCATTAAAAATGAGGAGTTGGATCAACGCATTTCATTCAAAGAGAGATCTGGTCAGTGAATTGTAACAACTACATTTAAGGAAGGGAAAATCCATTTTTAAACTCGGCCTTAGACTCCTGAATTAGCAATAGCTAACTTTCCAACTTTGTTCTGAATTGTTGGGGGTTGAGAAAGTTTTCTTTTTGTATGTGTATGTGCTCTTTTCTTCTCCTCTCAAAGGAATTTTTTCCCATTTAAAGAGGCGATTGCTGGGGTACTTAAGAGAAACAAAGGACCTAGCCAGCCACAAGGGAGGGGCCCAATTGTCCTTTTTTTGGTCTTGGTGGCGTCTTCTCAGGTGGGGGAGCAGAGATATCTCGAGATTTAGAACTGGAAAAAAAAGAGGTGGGGAAAAGGGCTTGGAATTCATTGCTCTCCTGGCGTTTGGAGGGAGTGGGACTTGCAGCCGCCGCGGAGAGAGTTCATCTCGCCACGAGGCCGTGTTTTCTGCTGTTTTTTTTGTCCTTCTGCCCTGCCCTACTTCTGCCATCTCTTCACCGCTNTATACTTAAAACAGAGACTCACAAATAAGATACATTTTCACAGTGCTGCTAACCAGGAACAGGTTGAAAATTGAATCCCAGCAATATTTAGCTTGAGCTTTGTCTATTAAATTGCAAAGTAAATTTTACTGAGGAACACATCCACATGACTTGCACAACATAAAATGCACGGCATGTGCCAGAAAGGGAGGTTTTCAATCTGCTAAATCTACAGGCCAATCAGTTCCTCAATTAATACTAAAGCCCACAACTGTCAATAAACTCTTATCTAAGAAAAACTAATGATTTTATTTTTATTTGGATTAAATTTTTTTAAAGCTTGTTTTTCTATTCACCTTCATCAAACAAGAATCTATTCACTGAGTCACTGCTCACAACACTTTTCCAGAGTGCATAGAAGTGAGATACCCAGTAGAGTGAGTGGAACTTTGCACAGTGGTTCTCTGTGCTGCAAACAGGTCAACCCAAAGTAATGCAGCTTCATTTTCAAAGGTAAAAATACTGGCTTCCCACGTCAGATCTGCAGCACTAAGTATACTAGATTATGTTAAACATTAACACAGAAATTCAAGAGCACAGCCAAAGCAGCAGTAGACATTATCCCTAACTGAAATTTGGATATTAGTGAGAACATGCCATTTCCCTGCAGACTGGAAACACTGACAACAATGACAATATGGATTCACTGCCCCAAGCTGAACATCTCGGTTGCTTTAGTGGTGTTTACCTGTCATGTTCAAACACCTTCTGGAAACCCTCAAAGCATTTGTTGCTGGAAACCTGTTTCAGTGCCATGATTTTAACTGGAAAAGAAACAAACAAACAAACAAAAAAAACTGAGGAAGTTAAATTTGAAAATCAAACATTCCTGGTCTTAGACTTTTTGAGAACAGAAGAGTTGAATACAACTTGAAGTATCTTTGCTTAATGCTATAGTTTTTCAGAAGAATTTCCTGCACGCACTTTCTGATTTTTCATTAACTTTCAATTTCCCCACAGAAAAGGGACAGGGGAGGCTGAACTCTTGTGAGCAGAATGGGCAAAGCCTACCTGCTTTCCTACAGACCCACATCTCCAGTGACCTTTAC
>VYZQ01018711.1:15268-31334 GCA_013400655.1 Mystacornis crossleyi
GCGCCGCAGAGCCGGCGGGGCCTCATCGCTGTCTCCCGCCACCCCCGCGGGGCTGGGGCCGAGGGGCGCCCGCCCGGCAGCGCCTCAGCGCCATCGCACGGCAGCGCCGGGGCAGCAGCAAGGCCCCGGCCCGGCCCGGGGCGCCCCTTTACCCACGGCCAGTCCTGCCCGCTGCGCCACAGCGCTCTCCTGTGCCTCCCGTTCCACCCTCCCGCCCTCGCAGGCGGCGATCCCTCCCCTCCGGCCGGGCCTGCACGCTCTTCCCGCCGCCTCCCCGCGCTTTCGGCTCGGCTCGGCTCGGCTCNAGGTGCTGCTCCCACCTCAGTGCTTCGGCCCAGGACTGAAGTAGGGCAGCTGTGCCCTGGGCACCTCCAAACCCCCATGCTGCAGAGGTGGCCCTCCTGGCTCAGAAGAAGAAAATCTGGAGCAGTAAAACATGAAGAACTAAATAAAAAGTTAATCTAGGGAATCCAAAAATAAACTATTCAAAGCAGTGTTTCTGTTCGTGTCACTGTCCCTTGACCGCTTCAAGGGGGAAAAAATTTACTGAAGTGGCCTGAGCTGGGACCACTGCATCATTGCATTCCAAATACAGTTTTACCTCCCCGCAGCATTTCAGAGTTCTTCATTGGCAGCTGCCACCGGACAGACTGCTGATTTTATACTAAACCCAAGTTCTAGTGTAGGTATTTTACACCTCACCGGCAAGATGAAAAAGTAAAGAAGATACTAGGCAGTGCTTCCATCTTATTCGTAACCCAAATTATCCGACTTTGTGCAGTTCTTTTATTATTTATTATTTATTTATTTGCAATTAAACATGCCTATCAGTTATCAAAAAATGTCCTCAGCAAAGCTCCCTCCTATTTGGTAGTCTTGTACTATGTACTGTATTGGCAGTAACTATTTTGCCTGTAACATTTTGCAGACTTGACTTTTCCGATGTGACAGTAATTCCTTTTACATTTTCGATCTCTAATTCTAGCAAGGCATAGTACTGACAATTTGTCCCCCCATTACTTTCTATTCTTCCCCAGCAGATCCATTTGGACTGCAGCTGCTGGACCCTGGACCTGGGCCCTGCATCCTCTCTTCCAGAGCAGCTTTCCTCTCCTGCCTCTGTACTTGGATGTAGTTGGTACAAATAGTCTGTCTCAGAGCTGTTTAAACTTCCTTGTGTGTCTCTGAGCTGTTTAAACTTCCTTGTCTCAGCTTTTCTTTTTTGAGCTGTGTTTAAGTTGCCATTAATCAAATTAAATTGTGTTTCTTCACTAGTATTTCTCAAGTACTCTTCAGGTGGTTCCTTCCATCTCTGTGTGTGCATTTCGTAGCTCTCTAAATGTCTCTCACCAGCAAGATAATGCCCAGTTAGTTATTTGAGCTGAACTGTATCCAGTCTCTTATATATACTGACAGCTGTTGTTACACACACCTCATTTTTCCTGATCTCTGCAATTGTTTTTATCTATTTATCTATTGTCAGTATGAAACCTGCCTAACTCAGGCAGTGATACTGATAAGATTTTGAGGTGTTCCTGCTCTTCCTATCCAAGTCCATTACATAACCTCTGCCCTATTTACTCCCATCTGAGAGTGATCTATTCAGAAGGGTTCACCTGAGAGCCTGCTGATGAGTTTCTCTGGCCTCCTCACATCTCCATGATGTCAAGATGTAAGCATTATTTTTATGTCTTTTCAGTCAAAAAAGACTGAACATAAATGCATAGCAAATTAGTAAATTATGCATAGTAAATTATGTGAGGGCTGTGTCTCAGCCCTCCAGAGAGCTGTTTTCATGGCACAGAGCTGACACACCAGGATAGTGTTAAGAACAGTGTAAGGCAGAGGGAGCCAGGCTAGTGCAGTCTCTTCTGTGCTGTTGGTATAGATCCTTCTAGTGTCTTTGGTTATGCACATTTGTTTAACCTTAATTCCATTTCTGTATCCTTTAAGGCAGTGTCTGTAGTTCTCACCTGTGAATTCATTTTGTTAGCATTCTGCCTAGCATTTCAAATTCTCTAAAAAATACCAGATGTGAAACGGGCTTCCTTTCCTTCATCATTAAAAAGCTTCTCATATGGTACAGCAGGACAACCAGTAGAAGTGAGGATATTAAAAGAAAAGAATGACAGATACTCGCTTTGAAAAATCTTTTGTCGTATGTAGTCTTGCTTTATGTATTACTTCATTGTTGTGTTCCAATACAGCACATACTATTCCAGCGTACTTTCTCTGGTTTTCATTCATTTTTTCTCAGCTTTTTGTGTTGATCTCATCTTCACTTTGGTTATTCAGAGTTTTGAATTCACTGTTGACCTTGACAGGAGATTATTTGTATGCTGCTCTTTTCCGTGAAGAACTTCTCCAGTATTCTTTATAGCAATTGTTTATAATTTAGTCTTTTATAATTCTAATCTGATACTTATCTAAACTATCTTAAACTGTCGTATGCCATGCTATCAATCATTTTCCAGAAACATATATGCTAGCAACAGTATCATCCCTCAGTATATTTCATGCTGGCTGTATTGACATAACCTGTTTCAAGTCTTCAGCTTTTCAAGGGAGGAAGTTTGCGCAAGGAAAGGGAGAATTTTCTGCCACTGTATTGTTATTGATTATCTTTATTGTTTCCCCTTCCTTCTACATCCATCTATCTTACCTTTTATTCCTATATGGAAGTTAGATCTGAGTTTTTCTCTTTTCTTTTCTTTTCTTTTCTTTTCTTTTCTTTTCTTTTCTTTTCTTTTCTTTTCTTTTCTTTTCTTTTCTTTTCTTTTCTTTTCTTTTCTTTTCTTTTCTTTTCTTTTCTTTTTTCTTTTCTTTTCTTTTTTCTTTTCTTTTCTTTTTCTTTCTTTCTTACACACCCTCACTTAATCTGTGTACACTGAAAGTTTTTTCTGCTTTGCTCCATTTGTTGATTTAATTATTTCCTTTTTGTTCATTAGGGAGTTAATGTGTTGTTTGAATCCCTAGGTCTTTTTGGGGACACAGCATTGTCCTTTTGTCTTCCTTGCACTGTAATCCAAGTTACATAGCTCCTCTCTCACTTGGCTTTATCTTGGATTGGTGCTTCTGCAGCACTGCACTGGCGGTCAGGAATGGCCTCAATAGCTCTGAGCTTCTCTGAGGCTGAACATGTTCATAAATCCTCTTTGCAGAGAGACTGTGGAAAATATATACGCAGAAGATTTGCAGTTGCAGGAACAAGCCATTTGTGATAAGAAAAGAGAAAAAAATAATGTTTTTTGAAAAATTCTTTGTCCCTGTAGCAGTTAAAGCACTTACAACTTTTCCAAGGGGAAAAGAACTCCAACCATCCTTCTTTTGTTAGAGTAATTAAGAAATATTAGTTATACTTCCTATCACTTCAGAAAAAAGGAAAATTAAGCACATTACAACTGATGTTAAATCCAGTGAGGAATATGCTCCTGATAATTCTAATGGAAAGTATTTTCCTCTTAATGTGTTAAAATTAAAAATGAATCAGTCTTGTTTTTTCATAGTAAATTAACTACACATATTTATATTATGTCTTTTGTTTTCTATTTCTTTCTAGTACAGATTAATTTTGAACTTATTTGAAGTCTGCTTGTTTGAGAAATTTTTTCCACGTATATGTATTTAGTTAGCCCTTGAGGCTGGTATTTTGAATTCAGATATTCAAGTAAACTTAGGTGTATAATTGCAGCTAAGGAAAGATACTGGCTGACAGGAGTGTAATAGTGAAGATCTGATTTAGCAAATGCCAAAGGACAAATTTAAATTCAATCTAAGCCAATAAATACTGTAGTAGGACATTAGGGCTTGTCTTATTAATGGGAGCTGCAAGGAGAGGTAGAGGCATAAATGCCATTTGTTTAGGCTTGTGGCTGTCTTTCCAAGGGAGACAGGCTTTTCTTTAGATCTTTTGGAATAAGTTAAGATCAGCAACACCAACTGGCACTCCTTGATCCCTACATGGGCCTTATACTAATACATGTACAGTAGACTTTCTTTCTTGGTCTTGGTGGACAGTTCAGGCCACAGACTTGAAGTCATTTGTCAAAATTAGGGTCAAAGTAGCAGAAAGAATCTTTATGTGTATCATAAAATCTTCCTGTGAGGGCTATTTGAATCTGTTATCTATAATGAGGTAAGACAGAGAGTCATGCAAAATTAAAATAAAAGATTATTTTAAAGAGCGTGGCTTTCAGAAAGGCTGAGGAAAAGGCAATAATTTGTTGCTGTCAAAGATGAGTATGGTACCATGCCTACATGGCTTTTGGAACAACTGGCATGATCCCCAGCAGAAAGAATATGTTTTCAATAATACCTAGGATTCATATAGGAAGTACAGGCAATGAAAGAGTGAGAAGGTTCCAAACATCATTTAAAACGAAAAAGTAAAAGTAGGTGCCTACATTGCCCAAAGACAATTGGAAAAAAAACTTAATTGATCTGAATTTTAAGAAAAGATAAGTCTTCTGAAAGTTTAAAAAAAGAATAAATCTTGAATGGAGCAAGTTTTCAATCCCTAATATAGGGATTATTTAGTTATAATTAATGTCTAAAAGTGTCTAAATTAGTGTCTAAAAGATCAAGCAAACTAAGGGCAGGTCAGCGTTACCACCATTCCCAGTAAAGTAATGGGACAGATCCTCCTGGAAGCCATTTCCAGGTATAAAAAGAACAAGAAGGTGGTTAGGAATAGCCAGCCTGGATTAACCAAGAGGGCAGCACACCTGACCAGTCCAATTACCTTCTGAAGGGAATTCTGCTTCAATGGACAAAGCAGGAGCAGTGGAAGCTGGATACTTTAGCAAGAGCTTTGAAAGAACTTCTGATAGTCTCCTTGTCTCCTTTTAACAAGATTGGAGAAATATGAGCTCGATTAGTGGATAATAAGGTGGGTGGAATATTGGCTGAGTTGCTGGGCTCAGAGAGTATTGATCAGCAGTCCAGAGTCCAGCTGTCAGAGTGACACCCCTCAGGGATCAATACGAGGGACAGGACTGTTCAGTGTCTTTATTAATGGCCTGGGTGATGAGATGGAGTACAGTCTGAGATATGTAGGTAAGAAAAAGCCAGTTTATATTACTCTCTGCAGTAACAAAGATAAAGAGAGAAGGATAATAGATCTTTGTGAAAAGAAGAGACTTCAGTTTAGAAACATATTCTGGAGTTCTGGAAAAAAATCTAAGTTGCAGTAAGGAAGGGACTATTGATAATAGAGCTCATTGAAAAAAAAAAAAAGGAAAGAGCTTATTCTTATTGACAGTGGCCAAGTCCACAGTGCAAAGCACTGTAGAAAAAACTATTGAAGCAAACCTTCTGACCTGAAGGGTTCACTGTCTACAAGACAAAAGGGGGGGGGAAATATTTTCTACACTTCTAATGTGGAGAACAGAAATGTTGACTTTCAGAGTGCAGCCATGATGATTATGTTCCTGTGGAAATGTCATCCTTTATTTTATGCATAGTTATTGGCAGCAATTCCAAGTATTTTAGTGGAGTAACTGTTGGACTAGTCTGATTCTGAATCCTGAGATTTTCCACCTTTGTTTGACCCTGAATAGTTCCATCTCTTTCAAAAAATTTCTGAAGTAGGTATCCTGCCTTGGATTAATTTTCAGGTCCTGTGTGCTGCTTTCCAAATGGCTACCATTTTTTTCTCATGGAAAGTATCAAAGAGGAATTTTAGGATAATATATCTTTCTTTGGGTCATTCATGGTCCCACCACTGCTGTACTTCATCTCAGGAAGTGCCTTTATAAACTACTTTTGAAACATATTTTTTTCTGGTTCTACAAACCTAAAGTAAGTAAACCTGACTCATTTCAAACACATAAATCTCAACTGCAGTAACTGTGCATTGCTAGAAAATTTTTTTCATGGGTCAATAAGAACTGCAGATTTTCAGAAGTGCTTTGGAAATCTGTTTCCTTATAGGAAGGGGACCTTCCTCCATGTCTTTTAAGTTCTAGGTTCTGTTCCTAGCTCACTGAGTGGCTTCTTTTGCTGATTTTATCTCACTGTGCCTCAGTTGCCCATCAGCAAAAAAGTCCCCAGCAATAGTTCTTCCTGAAAACAATTGTAAGAATATATAAAAGTGAATGTAGTCTGACAGTGATTTCAGTAACCTGTTTAACATGCTTCTTTCCCCATTTTTATCCTTAGATGTAGGTGAAACCTCACTTAATATGTCACAGTGTGTTCCTCTTTCATCAGCCACTGGCTTCTTGGGCAGATCAGAAGATGGCATAGTTCAGTCGTTTTACCTTCTCCAAGGTGATTGTTCCTCAAAAGACCCATTCACCAAAAAAGCTGGTTTCCCTCAAGGATCCCCAGTGTGACTGTTAATAGCCCCTTACAGGGGAAAATTTATTCCCTGTACCTATCTCCAGGCTTAGCCTTAGCCCCATAATCCGCAAGTATTTAGTTTTGAAAAGCAGTTATGTGGCTACATTACATCTGTTGTTAGTTTTGAATGGAGTTTATAGTTGCGGGATTTGAAGACTGGGATTTTCTTCAGTATGCAATTCCAAAGGGTAATTCTTTCCGCTTGCTTAAAATACTAATTTTAGGCTGCCCCTCTTTCTCTATTGCCTCTAGGAGCTGGCTCAACTGGCTTAGGCCTGGACATTTAACTAGGAGTCACCAGCAGTTCCCAGTCTAAATGACTCCATGAAAAACTTTTTCAGCTTGCACACATTTTGCTTTTTCTGCAAAGAGACATGGATCACCCAAACATCTTTGTAATTTCAAATTATTCAGCATCAGAGACTTTGCAAAACAAGCATGTTGTAAATTTGCTTGGAAAATCAGCAATCATCATTTTAACTACTGATTTCTTTTCTTCCATTTCCTGCGGCAGTTGTGTGGTTGCAGGAATATAATTTTTACTACTGAGTTCCTGAGAGCTGTTAAGAAGTGTTTAAGGATTCTGAGACTCTCAATCTCCTACTGCTACAGAACACTTACATAACAGGATGAATAAAAACGAGCTCACAAAATGCTAATATTTGTATTGTCAGTGAATTGTGACCTAAGAATTTGCAAATAAACTCCTTGAGATTTTTTTATGTCAATTGCAAATGCACTTGCAGAAATATTTATGGAAGAGCAGGTGTCCTGCCTCCCTGGTGACAACTTCTTATACTGACAAGAAACTGTCTTTACTTCTGGGGTTTTTGAGCCTTTGACAAGGGACTTTGTTGATGTGTACAACACTGACTCCCTTCAGAGAATACATCCATAAACGGAACTTAGTATCTTTTCCAAAGTCTTTGCTTTAATGTCTTGAAGTGCCATATTGATAAAGTAAATGTATTCTCTTTCAATGATCAGTGCTAATTATGTAGAAAAAAGTAAATCTAGAAGGGAGTTTTCCAAAGAACATAAGAAATTATGATGTGCTGGAGCCTACATACAGAGGTCTAGCAGTACTGAGGAAAAAATGAGTGGATTTGCAATTCAGGGATCTTATCTGGTACATTTCACCCTGTGGTATGTCACATATCTGTAGCCAAAACAATCTGATTCCCTTTGTCTGATAGCTCCTGAAAAATACATCTTTGTATGCTTTTTTCTACACATTATAAAGCTTGATATAACCTTAAGCTTAGAGCAGGATTTTGAAGAGATTACTTTTTAACAGCTGTACTGCTTTGATACGTGTCGCCATTGCAGGCAAGAGCTTGTATGCCGTAAGATCAGTTGGACGAATAAATTTATTTTGGTTTTAAAACAGAGAAAATGAAAACTATTAAAATCCACTTGGAGTTCTTATTTCAATGCTGTTTGTGAAAGAGAATACCGACAATAGATGGCGCTGTGGTTCTGTGACCCGGGGGTTATTTGAGTCTCTGTAGCTGTGCCTCGCTGTTTGTGCTGCTCTGGCGATGGGCTGACCCGGGCTGAACACCGAGTGCCCACCAAGCTCCCACTCCTCTCCTCAGCCAAGCAGGGCAGGGGAAAGACAAGGAAAGGTTCGTGGGTCTAGATAAGGGGAGGAAGAGATCATTCACCAATTACTGTCACGGGCAAAATAGACTTGGCTTAGGGAAATTACTTTAATTTATTGCCAATCAAATCAGAGTAGGCTAATGAGACATAAAAGCTAAATCTTAAAACAGCTTCACCCCTCCACCCTGCTCCCTTCTTCCTGGGCTTAACTTCACTCCCGATTTTCTCTACCTCTTCCCCTGCAGTGGCACAGAGGGACGGGGAATGGGAACTGTGATCAGTCATTACAAGTGGTTTCTGCCGCTCTTTCCTCCTCAGGGAGGGAACTCTTCACACTCTTCCCCTGTTCCACCGTAGGGTCCCTCCCACGGGCGATAGTCCTCCACGAACTCCAGCACGCATGCTTCTCTCGGGCCGCAGTTCTTCATGGACCGCTCCCCTGTGGATCAAAAGTCCTGCCAGCAAACCCGCTCCAGAGGGGCTCCTCTCTCCACCGGCTCCCCACAGATGCTGCCGGGAGCCTGCGCCAGCACGGGCTTCCCACGGGGTCACAGCCTCCTTTGGGCATTCACCTGCTCCAGCGTGGAGTTCTCCACGGGTTGCAGGGGGACACATGCTCCCCTATGGACCTCCGTGGGCTGCAGGGGCACGGCTGCCTTCCCATGGTCTGCACCAGGGACTGCAGGGGAATCTCTGCTCTGGCACCTGGAGCACCTCCTGCCCCTCCTTGTCTACTGACCTCGGTGTCTGCAGAGTTGTTCCTCTCACATATTCTCACTCCTCTCTCCGGCTGCAATGGTGCAGCTTTTCCCCACTTCTTAAATCTGTTATCCCACTGGCACCATCATAGCTGCTGCTGGGTTTGACCTTCGCCAGAGGTTCATCTTTCCTGGAGCTGGCTGGCATTGGATCTGTCAGATATGAGCAAAACTTCTGGAAGCATCTCACAGAACCTATCTGTAGCTTCCCCACTACTGAAACCTTACCATGCAAACCAATACAGTTTATTAATTTTAATCTCATAGTCCTACTTCTTAGAGAAATTAATTTAATTGGCTTACTACTCTTGCAAATACTCTGTTTCTGAGACCAAAATGTGTTAAGCTGTATGTCCTTACCCAAAGAGTACTTCTTCAGTAGAAGGATGGCTGTCCTTAGAAAAAGAGAATGATTACAATGGCTTATTTTGGACCGGTTTACTGAGATAGTTCAATTCTGCAACATACTCCTTCTTTTTGTCCAGCAAAATATTTAAAATTACTTTAGCCTTCAGCAGACATTGTATTGAATATTTATGGGAGAAATAAAACCAAACCAAATTAGCTACTTAAGACAAACCTCCAGTTTATAAAACAACGGATAGTATTTGAGTATTTTAATCTGCTTTACTAGCAGTGCGATCAGACAAAACAGTAAAGCATTGAAACACCATTTTACATTAACATTACAAAATACAGCAAATTTTTTTTCTCTATGTATTTACATAAGCAAACATACAGGTATTCAAAATAGAATGCATCTCACTGTCTGGCAATAATTACATAAGTACAGTGCATGGTTGACTGGATGGGATAGATACATAGGAATTTTTACCCTGAAGTGTATAAAGGATGCACACCAGCTTAGGAAATACATGGTGAGCTTCATGTCTTTGGACATTTTTCAGATGCAGTCTTAACAGTAATAAAATGTCAATCTACTGAAAAAATTGATGCTCAAAAGTTTTTTCAGATGAAGTGTTTTTTTTGGATGCAGATATGACAGACTGATTCAGCGTGCTTTTCCCGTGAAGTAGGGGAAGGCCCTAACCTCTGAACCAGTCTTTATGAATGTCTTCTCTTTTTTTTTAACCTGAAAAATTACAAAAAATTCCATTCTGATCTGATGCATAATGAAAACACATTTTTTTGGAAGATGGAAATGTTGCTCTGAAGCTGGTCATATTAAACCATGGTGTTCATTCCAAGCATGGGCCAAGTGCTGTAAATCCTAGTTTAAAACAGCTGAACTTTGTCATCTGTCTGCAGTATAATGCGTCCATTAATTGCTATCTACTGATGAACAACCTCTAGCAGATTTGGCATGGTGGCTAGAACAAATTCATATCCTGACTCTGTCATCCTCACTAAGGCAAACTGCACAAAAATCTATTAATATTTTGATGCAAGGTGGCAGAATCAGGCCTTGCTAAACTGTCAATAATGTCCATAAAGAGCTGGAGATATTGGTCTTTATTTGCTGTGCATTCTTGGCCTTGAGAAGCTTCTTAGGCAAAAGCTGCTGATCACTCAATAAAATCATCTGAGTGCTCCAGAATCAAAATGTCAGGCATCAGTTTTCCCTGCTTCTAAGCAAAAAGTGTTATGTTCTCTTCAGCTGTCAATTAATGAAATGTTGTCAAGTGTCTTATGTCCAAAACATAGATTTTGTTTTAATAAGCTGGAAAAAATAATTGTTCAGAGTTGTGCTGTAATGAAACTTCAAGCCGGTAATTGAAACCCTCTGTGATTGTAGTGAAACATTCCCTGTCAGTATTTGCAACCTGAGCAATTTGACTTTGTGAAAGAGGAACAGAAAAGGAAATGAAAGAGAAACAGAGGGCTGATCTGCTCTGCCATGTGGGCAAAATGCAGGCGGTAAGTGGAGAGCATAAGCACTGAATGTGAAATGTTCAGTAACAGTTTCTCAGCTGCAAGCTGGTGAAGGAGTCTGTGCAGACCCTCAGGAGATTTGGGAGGAACTGAGCTCCGGAGAAGTGCAGGGTGCCATATACATCATACAGTATGGAGGTGGGCTCTGCTCCCTGGCACAAATGGGCAATAATACCCAAGCTGTCTGTCCCACCTACTTCTTTCTCTTGCAAGGCCAGAGAAACTTGGATCAAGTCAGGCATAAATGGCAAAAATGTGGCGATTCCCTCCACTGCTGGAAGCCTCTTTGTTTCCTTTCCCCTCACATGCAGGTTTAGAGACCTTCAGCCCCCTGTCAGTGTTCATCATAGAAAGGCAGTCTGGTTTGGTGGCAGACCTAGAGCCTCAGATCTCTTCTCACAAAACACCTTTGCTTTTATTACTGCCTACTTATTCCCTGAGGTACCTGTTTCCAAGGGCAAATCCTCAAAACCATCACCCAAGTTGTGGAGTGGAGACATTTGGACATTTGGCCTGTGGGATACAAGATAGGCATTGTCCTTAATTCAAAGTACTAGATTTAGGGTCTATATCAAACCTGACAGGAAACAATGGAAAGTCACTGCTCCCACCTACTACTATGGTTGTCCTCATGCTCAGCTGCATTTAGCAGATTCCCTCGGAATCCCTTCTTTGCCAGCGTGGCACCTCTCACACAGTGCTGTGTGGGAGCAGGATGTGTGCATAGAGAGGTAGGAGCAGCAAGTTCATTTTTCCTTCTGCTGAAGCTGTTCAGTTTGGCTGGGGTGATCAAGTGTACCCGGTGGCAGAGAGACCATATAAAGCACCTGGTGAGCACAGTGTTTATTTCAGCTGATTTATCAGTTCATCCTAAATTACCAATTTTGGGGAGAAAACCATGAATGTCTACGAGGTGAAAGAGGACATGCATGACATCATCACTGCAAATGGGGGTACAGCATGACACTTTGACCCAGAGATGGAGGCTGAGGTCTGTGAGGTGAGTCAGTGTCATCATGTGCACACAGAGCTTCTGTGTGACCAGTTCATGGTGGCTCCTATCTATCTCGTGTCAGACAAAAGCGCTCGTAAAACTAGCAGATTTAGTTATACAATATATACATGACAATAAATTAGTTTCTTGGATCAGTCAAATACCCAGCCAACTTTTAAATCCTTGTCTGCCATAGATCAGTATCTTAAGCTAAAGGCCTTCTTCTTCCAAGGGACCCCACCTGGTAGGCTAGAATAAGATTCAGTTTCTCTCTGTCTTTCTCTTTCTTTGACTTAGCGGAAATTTAATTGCTCTGTAAAAACTGAACAACTTCAGTAGAAGGACTGATGAAGGCATTGGGGTTTTGCTTCTGGATAGGCAGTGTTTTTTCCAGAGAAACTGGAATACACCCTGGTTCTAATTAGATTATGGCTGCAAAATTCATGGAATGAATCAAATGATTGGATTTAAGATTTGCAGGTGAATGCAGCATTTATATTTCTCCTCTTCAGCAAAGTCCCACTGACCTCAGTGACATTGGCTATGATGCCTGAAAGAAAAGAGTTTCATGACTAGGCATGTCTGTCAAGCAATGTGTTTTACGTTCTTTATGCAATGTATTCTGTCCTTGGATCTATGCAGGTGAAATGCAGTGTTGTTTATAGGTCCTGTTATTTTTCAGGTGAGCCCCATTTGCCCATACATATTTCATTAAGGCTGAGTCCTAGTAGTGCAATCTTCCGACTGTTCCTGAGCAATCTGCCTTAACAGCAATACAGCAAAACCAGGGAAAACAATTTTTCGCAGCTAACAGTTTTCTAATAATTCTGGCTTTACAAGCCCTAAAACAAACCCAGAACATTCTTCAAAATGGCCTTTTTTAACCAAAGAGAAATGATGAGAGTGGATCTGCTTCAACCATTTACTAAAGGCTTTACTCATGCAAAGCTTCCTCTGATGTTACTTAAATCAAATGTCGTTGGAATTGAACAGAGTCATGGATTTGGAATTGGTGCTGAAATTATTTAGCAATGTTATGCCTGGTTTTCCACTCTTCTCTCACTTCACCTCCCTGTCAACACCAATGGGAGGGAGCAGGGAATTAAGACCAAAATTCTGAAAACATTACTTTCGATTTTTAAGCTGAACACATAAAAATTTTGAATGAAAATAAACTACAAGTCCTGAAATAAAGATTACAAGTGGTGGTGGAAACAGAAGATTATTCAAGTATAATTTACCTTTGAAGATTGCTTATTTGAAATACAGAACAAATGGCAGAAAAGCCCAGGGACATTTCAGAATGGTTACTGAGGAAGAAAAGGTAGCATAAAAACATTTAACAAAATGTCCATATAATTAATCTATAGCAGTTTTAATAGATTTTGTTTAATACTTTAGGATTTGTTTTAAATATATATTAGGAAATTAACCATCATTTTATTTAAAATTCCGTAAAGTGCTCATTCAGTTAATGATAACAAAACTCAGTTGTAGCAAGACAAACTAGCTGGAGCCTACTCTGCAAGAACATCGAAGGACAGCTTAGCTTTCATTTGCAAAGAGAAAAGAAATGCGTAGGTTTCTTCACAGCCCATAATACCAGAAATTGCATTTTTTTCTTTAAGAAATATATCTTTTAGAATATTAAAAAAATAAGTTTGATAAAGCCTGTGCTTAAAGCAGCCAAAGTACTGTATGAAAAAAATTGCACATTTGATACCATTTCAACCCTGCTTTTCATCCACAGGATAATGTGAGGAGTATATAATGTTACTGGAAGGTCTCTTGTACACAGCTGATTTTCCTAAGCTTTTAGAGCTTCTCACAGCAGGTGAAATTTTCAGCGCACGCACAGTGGTTGTCATGGCAGCTGCTGACCATCACACACCACTAATCTTTTCCTTCCCTGGGCCGATACTTCCTTTGGAGGTACCATCTAAACGATGCGTTCTTATCGTGACTGTCGAGTAATCCTTAGCCATCATTTTTGCCTCTTTTTTCAAACTCTTCATTTGTGCTAGCTGGAGCTGGCTGGAATCGTATGCAAGTGCTGGGATAGTGTTCACTAAAATCAGCTGGAAAGGTTTCTTCTCCTCCTTGTAGCGACACTGAATGTAGCGAGAGAAAGCTGAGCGGTAGGTTTTGTTGAACAGCGTATATACGAGTGGGTTGACAGCTGAAGAGAGGTAGCCAATCCAAACAAATACGTTAAGAAGTCCTCCAATGACCTCTTCTTTGCATGACTCCTTGCAAATAACAGCCATCACATTGGTGATGAAAAACGGGCACCACATCACAACAAACAGAAAGAAGACAATGCCAAGAACCTTGGAAGCCTTCTGCTCATTGCTGATGGATTGCATGGTTCTCCTCCCCGAAGCCCCCGTATCTCTGTTCAAGGAGCGCTGAAAGAGTTTCTCTGAGGACAGGGAACTCTGAGGGAGGAAGCTGAATGAAGCAAACTTGGTCTTAGGGCCAATGTCATTCACACATAGCATAGCTTCCTTCTGCAGCGACTTGATAGTTAAAAAGTAAGTGACTACCATGATGGTTAGAGGGATGAAGAATGCCACAAAAGAGCCTACTAGAACAAAATTTTCATCTGCAAGTAAGCAGATGTCTTTCTTAAAATTGTCTTTCTTAAATACTTTGGAGTCATCTTGTAGTCCAAAGACAGGTATAGGCATGGAGATACCTGAAGGTGGATGAGAGAAAGAAGAGGTTAAACACAATAATCAAAAACACTTCCAGCCTCCAAGAAAAAGAAACAAACATCTTCCCGTGTTCTACCTGTGGCTGAGGTGATCATAGCTACACACATTACCTCAACCACAGGTAAAACACATTCACTTCTTTCCAACAGTCCTATGACACCTGGTAGCCACCAGAGTGTATGTTCTTGGATCTTGGGCCCTTTGTAATGATGTCCAGACTTGCTCCTTGGTCCCTGCCACCTTGACAAAGGCTTTTATGAACTATGACCAAGATGACACTATGTATTTCTTTTCTGGACTGGTTTAAGAGTGATCTTGGACTGTTTTACATTTGAGGATTAAAAGTGTTCTGGGTTCTAAATGGAGTGGGAAATACTAATTTTAGGAGGAAAGATAATTTTTTATCATAGGTCTAAGAGTAATCTTTCATTGTGTTTGATGCATTGTGTTCTTTTGTTGCTGTAATCTCCATATAGTCAACACAGGCTAAATGCTAACAAAACCCAACTCCCCGTGTGGCAATGGCCTGATGAACAATGGGAAAAAATTAAGCACTGAGGGGCGCTGATATGAGGCAGACTGTGATGTGGTTTATCCTGCGGGACTGCAAAGGTCCTTTCACTGTATTTCCAGCTGCTAGAGGTTGCCTTCTCTGTGCACAGCCATGCAAACTTTGTCTTCCCCTGGAGCATGTGCTGCATCCTTGCCTTGTCATGAATGGCAAGGCAACGCAATGAAGTCCATTCTCCTTGGACTGCTCTGTCTGATTCAAGCCTACTCAGCCATTTCCTCAGGGATTTCTGCAAATGCTGCTAGAAGCTGGGTAAAATCAAACAGCTGCTGTTTCTTTGGTTGTTGGTTTTGGGGTTTTTTTCAGCATTTGTCTGTTCCCCTCCAAATGGATGCTGTCTCTCCGAGAGAGGCAATGTTCAGACAATGAAAGAGGTCATGTGCTGTGAAGACAGCGAAAGTGGAGTGAAGCAGGGGGTGATAATGTAGCCCTGTTTGGATAAAAGCAGCAAGGAGTCCAACTCCTGTGGAGAGTAAGCATAATCTGGGAGTTTCAGTCCCATTTGCATTTTTGAACAGAAATCCCAGTTGCTGTATTTGGCTTATGAGAAACAAAAACATTGACTAGAGAAGAATTTCTTATGACATGAGGCAGATGCTGTGCCCTACTTTGTTCAGTGTATGCCCAAGAATGTCCTTACTGGTTCACAGACCAGTCCTGAAACATCAGCATTTCAATGGTACCTTCCTCTATCTTTCTGTCTTTCCCTTGTTCCTACCTGCTGCTTAAACTGGGAGCCCTATAAAAGCATAGCCTGTCTCTTCATTTCACACATATCCATACCCAGTGTAACAGCTCCAGTCCCAGAGGAAGGCTGTGGCGTACGGGGTCAATACCAAACAATAATAATCACAGTAATAATAATACTAGATTATTATTCTGTTCAAGTGCTTCATTCTTTTTGCTCTTCTGGAGCTTCTACAATGAAGTATTTTTTTTCTAAGAACGCTGTAGCTTATTTTGTCTTTGCAGCTTTGAACTGAGTCATGGCGTTGCCTCAGGCCAGTTTAGAAAAGTGCTGTTCTTATCAGCCCAGGGCAGAAGCTGGTGGAGAGCCTGTGGTATTACCCTTTCTGTTTCTCCTGCACAAGCTCTAAAGGCCTGAACTTGGGCTAGGAGAAGCCAGTGAGTGAGATGGAAACTCATGCAGTGTTTGGAAACCCCTGAGTTGAGCTGACAGAAACCT
>VYZQ01018713.1:4517-18106 GCA_013400655.1 Mystacornis crossleyi
GTGGATAACAGTGAATTAAATGCTGAATGGGAGTTACTAGTTTGAGAGGTCTCCATGTTGTGGTGGAAGGCAAGGTTACATGGTGAAAATAGAAACTTTGATTAACAGAGTGAGGACAGTGAAAGAACTGAAGAACCCTAGAAAGGGAAATTGTAGAAAAAAAAGGAAGAAACAATGGGACTATGACAAAATGAATCTTGGAAAAGAATTAATTTCAGAAAGATACTGAGGAGTATTAATTTCAGAAAGATAATGAGGTGAGTGTTACCAGTCTGCTTCTCTCCAGCTGAGTGCAGAGGGCAGAAAATGGGAAAGGTTGAGAAGTTTTTTCTTTCTTGTCTGAACTTAAGGTTCAAGTCCAACATGTAAGTGAAATCAAAGAAACGCTAAAAGAGCATTTTATCTGCTTGTCTTAATTTTGTCCAGTTGGAAGAACTGGGATGGAAACAAGCAGGACAAAACTAAAGAGAGGCAGAATTTTAGAAAGCAGATAAATCTTACACATTTTTGAGGAAAAAATAGAAGTTTTCAGGTACAAAAAAGCTATTCCAGGTCTGAAATGAAGTAACATGTTTGTTTGCTAAATGTGATCTGGGAGTAAATATTCTGAAATTATGCTTCTGCTTCATACAGAAGAGNGAACATTGCTATGTTCAATTTTAAAAGCAACATAAAAAACTCCATGAATAATGTGCCTTCTGAGGTTCATCCCAGGAAAGCAACTTTTCTGTAAAAGCAGGTTTGTCTGAATTGCAGCAATTTCATTTATGCACTCACATGCACAAGAATGTGAGCTGCTTGCTGGGCAGCTACCACTCCAAGTCTTTATTGTGAGCAGAAATGACCAAGTTGAAATACCCTTGGAAGGAGTCAAAAGAAAAAGAATAGATAATACGGGTACCTTTTTTAAAATTTAATATTAAATGGGGACAAAATTTCCAAGGAGCAGAAGAATTTCTGTGTTCCAAACCCAAGAATTTAATCATAACATCAGTATTTCAGCAAAGGGAAAGTATAACTTTGTCTACTGGATGCTGGATTAGCAAAACAATATAGCCTAGACATAAAACCAGTATTGCTTGCAGTGGCAGGAGTTGGAATATAGACTTGTTGGACCAGCATCCCAGCAATAGTTAAATAACTATTTAAAAACACAAATAGGAATGCAAGTTTTATTAAAGCAGCCTAAATTTCTGAATAAATAAACATTTTTCCAGGCCTATATTGTCTTGACAGTTTTATCTTAAAGAGAAGAAAAAGCTAAGTTCAAGACCAAAACCAAACCTGTCCTTTTCAGGTTCCTCTTCCCTACAGAACAGCTCAAAGTACAATTGCAGTTGAGTGTGAATTGTGCTTTAGAGTTTCACAGATAAAGAAGTACAATCAATTCAGAAAACCCGGGTATAACAAATCATTCAAATGTAAGAGTCTACAACTATTGGGTCAAGAATCATTTTGTATTCAGTCAAGCCTCTTACCTGAAATGCCTTTAAAATTAGCAGTGATGGGATCAAATGCATCTCTAATTCCCAAGGCAGAAAAAACTGTCTTTAGGTCAAAAAGGCTTTGAATACTGAACCTGAAATTAATATGATAGACTTTATTTAAATGCAGGATTTGTAGAGTTTTGTAGAATTAAAAAGCATAACAGATGCAACTTATTTCAAGCCTTTGCATTTCATCCATCTCTTCCTGTATGACCCCCGTGCATTGTCTGATTAAGTGTATTTGCAGAAAAGCAGTTCATCTTCACCTGAAGACATTAACAGAAGGAATCCCTCACCACCCTCTGTTGCAATCAGATTGTTACCAAGTCTTCTTGACATGTGAATTCTGCATTTTCCCAAAGTGTTCTCTAATATTCCTTTTTGGCTATAGCAAATGGCCCTTGGAAACATTTCCCAAAAATTAGCTTGAAGAAAACAAATATTAATGTACAAACTGGTTTTCAGTGCTTTATTAATGTGATGAATGCGTTGTTGGAGATGTGTAATGAAGCACTCCCACCCTGATCCGTACAACAGATAAAGCCACACAAGGCCTTCTGCACCTAAATTCCTCCTGCTACACAATGTTGTTGGAGTAGATGATAGAAAACGCCTCCAGCATAGGTGTTTGCAAAAAAAATAACTGAGTAAAGCGGAAAATGGATGACTGAAACCTGCTTTGTGCATGGAAAGGTGGTTATGGCTGCCGGAGGGGGGCCAAGCTCTTTGTCCAGTGCCTTTTTAGTACTCTGAAAAGTTTAAAAAAATACAAAACAGTGTGTCTTTACAAGGTTATATGTTTATTTTTCCTTAAGCAAAGAGAAAAATGTGTGGGGAAGGTCCACCAACATTTCTCTGTTTTAGATCCTTAAAGGATTTATACCCCAAACTAATTGTAAGTAAAATCCGTTGGATCAACTGAAATACTTAGGTTTTTTTTAAAGAGTACAGAGTATAACCAGAAAGTCTTGTCATTCCTGACTCACCTCTTTGTCGTTTAAGAAAGGGTTAGAGCATCTCTGATCCTGTGATGAATAATGAAACCAAAAGCATTTGATAATTTGATTGTGCTCACACACTGCTCGTGTCAGCACTGTCACATGGAGTTCTGACTGCTGAAGTAGTGAATCCATTCTGCTAACATTGCTTACCTAGGCAGAAAAATGTCCATCTTTGTTCTCTTCAAGCTGTTGGCCCAGAAGGTTATGGTTTTGGCAGAAAGGTGAGACTCAATCTGGGACAAAGGTGTTCTTTTGTGGCTGGGAAGCACTAGGAACATGCTGAGTTTTTCCCCCAGGTAAGGTAACTCGACCACGCTGAAAGCCTCCAGAGCTGCAGTCTGGAACTGGCCTATGGGTGGGCAAAGAGAGATCTTATTTCATCATTCAAGCAGGAAAAAAACCCTGGAACCCCCAACTCTTGCTGGGGTCAGCAGACAGTTCAGAGCAGCTGTGGTGGCATGTAAGGAGTGGTCTCCAGCACTGGGGCTCCTGAAGCCGGCTCAGGCTGCTCTCAACTCACAACAGTCTCATCTGGACAGAGCTGAGTGTGTCAGAGACAGATACCTTGGCAGAGCAGTGCTAATGCATCTCACGGTACCTGGAGCACCACCTCAACAGAGCATGGATATTTTATTACCTTTTCTTATAACACCTGTCCTCCTTGTTCAGAGTTTGGGGACAAAAACCCCAAAACTACCACGGCAATGGCAGTAACTATGATGACTCTTCCCACCATGTATATTCTTTGAATAAACTTACAATTTTGTAATATTTTTCACTAAAATATTACTACAATTAGGATGGAAATTAGATAGCAAAATAGATAGGAATTACAAAAACAAAATGCAGAGTGTCCTACTTAATTAATTGAAACCTATTTGGGCTCATGTTTCCATCTTAACTACCTTTAAAAATCAATTTTTATTTCTAGAAACAAATAGTTCTATTAAACAAGAGCTAGTATATGCTTATTTAAACATGCACTATTTATTTATTTTTAATGTAAGCACCACATTTATAATTTGTGAAAATCCAGGCCCAGAGACCTATCACAATCAGATGAAGGTCACAAAAGGTAGTCTCAAAAGGAAAAACTGGAGAGCTTCCAAACTTGCAATTAGCTTTACAGCAATTTGTAACAGCCATTTAAAAGTACCATTTTCATCCCATATTTCAAAGAACAATTAATCCAGGCATTTCTAATGGACTCTGTTATACAGTAGAACAGATTCTGCTGTCACAACTTTGCTTCCTTATTTTTTCATATGAGAATCCAATAACTAGGAACACTCAGCAATAGTTAGCAGGCCAGGAGTTAAACACAACTACAAGGCCCAGATGAAAGTCTTACTGCCTTTACTGTAGGCCATCCAAGATACTAAATCTACTTCACCTAGCTGTAGCAATTGTATCTTCAAGATGTGCTCACACTCTTTGAGTCCGGGGTTGTAAATAACCATATACAGACAGCTCGTGTTCATAACATCTAAATATTTGGCAATAAATACGTAGCTTATGGGATGTCTCAAGTATTTATAGTGTACAGTGTTTGTTAGTTTTGCGGATATGGACTAGATACGACTCATTAAGTGTTGATTGTTCTGCTAGATTAAATTTTAGGCTCTTAGATGAGCCCTCCTGCCTTGCAACGTGGAGAGAGAATTGCTCTGTTAAAACCAACTCCCAGCATGTGGATCATTTTCTGGGAAAAGATGTTCTGGTTTCTAATGGGCAGGCAAAGAAGATATATATTTGCAGTGCATTGGACATAAGTGGTTTAATTTGTGGGCATGCTAATATTTTGAAGTCAGCACATTCTGCACGAAGGTTATGCAGTCCTTATTTATTAATTAGAAAGAAAATCAAAGCTTTTAGATTATTGAGTTAGAACATTTAGTGTTCCTTGCTTGAACTGATTTTGAGCATCCCATAAGAAGTACACATATGCTAAATTAGAATTCAAATGTTCTTAACAAATTGCTTGGAAAAATAAATATGTAAAATGGTTGTGGTGTTTAAGAAGTGTGTGTGAACAGTAATGTTGACATTTTCTTAGAGCAGTCTTACTTGTCCCCAGGCTGGTTTGTTCTGCATGGCAATGTTAAAAGGAAAAACAATGTTGTAAATGCTGCAAATGGTAATAGGCCACAGTTTATCTTTCTCACTTTGTGTTTGGATCCTTGTGGGAGACAGCTGCTATGATTTAATAATGAAGAAAAGTTATCTCAGTCCTCTGTTTAGTTGTACTGAGCTAGTCTTTTGCATTAATTTTAAAGTAATTTGTCAGAAATGTTTCTGGATTTTTTAGTGACAAAGATTGAATTGGCTCAATCAAATCTGACAATAAGCAAATTATAAATAATCCCTCTATTTTGGCTTTCCCCAAAAGTGTCTCCAGCTGCAGAGAGCTCACACATTTCAGGCTGGATGAAAGGTGGTCCAAATATTTTGTCTAATGTTCCTTTTCTGTGCAAAAGTTTAGTGCTTTAGCTACCGACTTAAGGATAATAGGATGGAGTCCTCGTGTTTAGGCAAGTGGTCAGAAGAGTGCAACAAATGATTTCATTTGTTTGATGCAAACATCAAGTTTGCAAAGGTCTCTGGAGCAAATATATGGTCAGACAATGCAGCTCAGCTGTGGAATTCCTGGTCACTGGCTTCACCTGAGATCTCTACTGGCATAAGCACTGGCAGCCCCCTGCCTTCTGTCATTTAATAATCTGGGGCCTGAATGATCACCACCCCAAGAATATGAGAACTTGGATGTGGAATTGCAAATGAGTCAGCAAAGATTTTTAATAGCCTGAGGATTCTGTTGTTTCCCATGACTGGGAAACAGGAGTACCTTAGTAAGAAAAATAAGGCAATCTGGGAAACTTTAGGTCTGTCTTTGAGAAGTTTTAGGACATACTCTGGAGAAAAGAATAATCAGATCACAGAGGGAAATAGAAAATGGGATAAATTGCAACATCACGTAGAACAGCAAACAAAACTATAAACTTTTTTGACTCGGTAACTACTTTGATAGAAAGGCATAGATCCAGCCATCTAGTTTGAACTAAAAGATTAAACAGAGTTTCACTGTGTAACTATTTGCAGGTAGACGGAGTGGCACTTAGAACAAGAAAGGAACGGCAGCAAGCAGCCACTTGAAGGGGAAACCACAATGTGCAAAGGTACAAGAGGGACTCCCAAGTTGAAAAGGGTCACTAGTAGCTTTCCCAAGTATTGTCAGCGCCTGAGGTTTCTATAAAAGATGAACAGGGAGATTGCCATGAAGACTGGCGTGGTGGAAATCAAATGGTGGTTAAAAAACACACAGAAAAATTATATACCTAGGGAGATTTCCCTTCCCTTGATTTACCTAGGAAAAAAAGTGCCCAAAGGAAAAAGGCCCAGGTGGGGCCAACCTTGAGCAACCACCCTGAGCTGGTTCTGCAATACACTATGCAAGGTATTTTTAGCAAGACATAGAAATTGTGAAAGCATTTTATCAAGCATGTGTATGCCCTCATTAAAAGTTTTGTTTACATTTCTGGTCTCTTATTTTCAAGAAAGATCAATTAAAATTGGAAAAGTGCAAAAAAGAACTAGTAGAGAATTTGGAGCATTTGGTTTTTGAATAGTTTAGAAAAGCCTGGTATCTTCATCTTAGCTAACAAGAAATTGAGAGAAAGCTTGGTCACTTGCAATTACATTTGGGAGTAAATATCAAAGCTGAAGAGGAACTACCTAACTTAAGATAAAGTGGGCATGATGTTAAGAGACATAAATTTGTCTTTAAAAAATGGATATTTGGAATTTGGAAGATTTTTACCCAAGTGCAGTTCTGAAATTTAGAGTAGGAGGGAAAGGAGCTTTTTATAATTTGAAAGAGAGTGTATAGCTAACTGGCATAATTCCTGGTGGTAGAAAATTAAGCCTGCAGCATGAGTCCTTCTGTCAGCAACCCACATACGTCAAGCCTTTTGAAAGTAGCCTACACTGTATTCATATATTATACAAATAAAAGTTTGACCTATATTTATACTGTTTTAAACCCATGCTGAGATCATCCACTGATTTGGTATAAATGACATAAGAATTTCTCTCATTTTTCTTGCAGAATTTGTCCCTGAAGATCTGCAGTTTTTCCCTGAAGCCTTGGAGACAGGCTGTGACCAGATCTACAGGTCTGCAGTGCTGGTCCTCCTGATTATGCTGTGCTCCCTCTGGTGCTCACACATTCAAGGGACAGTGATTAGGCTGAGGGGCCAGGAAATTTCTTACCCAACAAATCAAATTGGTAGGGGCTTGATATAATTCTGGTCTTAATTGCCCCTCTGACGTGGGGTCAGATGTGCTTTCTACAGCAGCCCCTTCCTAACCAGCTTTATTTAACCAGCTCCATGCTATTGTAAAGGACTTTGTATATTGCAGTATCCTCAGTCTCTCATCTTTCTTTCTCCTGGCTCATTATATTGGTGCCTTTTGATTGTTTCCAACAGCTTGCAAGTTTGTTACGGAGTACTGGGAAGTGTTGGTCTGTGAGGGATGGGACAGGGACAGTAGATATTTTAGGAACCATTTTGAACCCAGAACCTGTTTCATGATTGCCTGGGATTAGGAGGAATCAGTTTGGTCACCTGGGTGGTCTCTTCATTTGATGGGACTTCTTCTGTGACTTCTCCAAGCTGGGAAAATAACACGTTAGTGTGGTGTCTGTGGAAATTAAGTAAATCTGTTCCATGTTGTACAGTAGATCAAATGTGGATCAAGGACAGTTACCGTAATTAACTTCTGCTGTGTGGTGCATGGTAGGCACTTTCAGGGTTGAGCCCTCTGGTGTGGTAAAAGGCAGCATCTGGGTATCCATAAAGGAAAACTTCTTTTGCCACATGCTTCTGAAGTACAGGGTGCTCACCAGGGTGACCTGGCTGAGCGACGACCCAGCCCTCTCCAGTGTCATCCCACGCACATTACTATCTGCATGGAAAAGAGAAAGGGAGGGGGACACATGCAGTCCTACATGCCCAGGCCTAAAGGCCAGGTCCACGTGACTAAATAAAGCAAGCTGAGACCACTCTCCATCCCTAGGGCCAAGAGGCACAACTCACAAGGCTCTGCTCACCCCCTACCTTCCCCCTCCCACCTGCACACAGACCTCACTGGGGTTGCCTGTTGGTCCATGTTCTCCCCAGAGCTGAGATTGAGCTGGTCAGTGTTGAGGGCCAAAGCTGTGCCAGGACAGTGCAGATGACAGCAGCCCACTGCCCAGCACCATGCTGTGGCCCTAAAGGGTTTTCTAGCTTAAATATGCCCATGTGTATCTCAGAGTTGGTTCATCCTTAGCACCAGAAATCCTTCATGGAAAGCATTCATAATTACAGACTATTTTATGAAGTACTTTAGTCAGCTGAAGCTGATATCCTACTTCTCCCCCTTTCCTGTTTATTTGGCAGTTCAACTGATCCTTCTTTGGGTATCTCAAAGATTTCTGAAGGAGAGATCTGCTTTTAACTCATTGATACCCCTGTGAGCGCTACAGTGTGATGTCCCATTTCAGTACCTTCTTCTAGAGCAACACTTTTCTGTCATGTACCTCGATCACTTCTTACCATTCGTTTGAGAGGGGTAGGATTGGGTTTTTTTCAGGATTAGCTTTTATGTGTGTATTTAACATCACCTCACATGCTGATGGCCAAATTAGCATTCATATAACTTAGGCCAGTGGGGGAAATCAGGGATTGATTTGCTCTATTGCTTCTAACGACTTCTTCAATTATTTTTTTTCATTAACACAGAATTTAGTTTCATTATTCTTCTTGCTTGCATGGAAAGTAAATTCTTTTTATTTCCCATTTTGACATTTTAAGCTCAGAGTTTGACTGCTGAGCTTATGGCCCTGTGTGCTCCCCATAGCACCATGAAAGCATTCAGTGCCATGAGTACAGTCCAAGGGGAATTTGGCTGTTCCTCATTAAAACTGAGAATACTCCAAAGGATTGCCTCTGTCAAAATTAGAGGAATAAGGCCAAGTGGTTCCAGCTTGACACTGCTCACATTTTCAGACTTATCCCAGCTCTTTCTTCACATTACAAATGAGTGTTAAGAATTAGGTTTCCTGGTTTTCAGCCTTGGTTTGGACAACATGGATTGCGGAAGAAAACTTTGTGCTTAGTTAAATGGAATTTCTCCCATTACTCCTATTTTACATTTCCTTCGTGTGCAACCATTCTTGTGGGTCCCTGTGTTACCTGCAGGGTCGGTGGCGATCCATTCCTGTATGCGGGTTGTGTTGGGGTCAGTGAGGTTGGTTTGCAGCAGGCTGCTGTTGGCCCAGCGCGCAGCGCGCTCGGCAAAGTCGGGTGAGAGCTGCACGCCCGCGTCCACAAAGAGGGAACATCTCAGCTGGACCACTGTGCCTTGGCTGGAGTCAGTCAGTGCTTCATCCACCGTCTGCAGGAAATCCTGCACGCTTCCATCTGCCAGGCAAGAGAGAGAAACGGCAATCGTCATGCTGAGGCTAAGGATAAGAGATTGCCCCAGGGCTCTGCAGCTCTCAGCTCCAGCACTGACACTGGTGTCCTCTGATGGTTAAAGCCGTGTAACAACTGGAGCACCCTTGACTTTATGGAGTATTATTGTCAAGCACTGCTGCCAAAGGCTCTGATGCACTGGATGTTGGAACACTCCCTTCATGTGTCGGTAGAAATCACAGCAGTGCAGACGTGTCAAGTGGCTGATCTCACATCAGGCTCACAGCTTTATGCAGACACAGTTCTTAACAGTGCATAGGTATTTATTCTTTCTTGGGCACTCTCTGAATTCCCATCAGTGAGATCTAGTGCCTCTGGCCATGACTGGCTGAGCTGCAAATGCCCCTATCTCCTTCTCCTGATGTTATCCACCTATTCAGGAAAGGTATTTCCCTGATGGCCCCTGTGCCACCCTTGGCCCTTAGGTGTTGTTTGATTTCTTGTAGGATGGTGACCCACACTGGCCCAGGATTGCAGATGAGCACTGGCAATCCTAAAGCAAGCTGGTAGGTTGCTTCACAAGGGACTCTTTTATTTTTACAAGCCCACAACAGTGGGCTTTTTTCTTTCTTTAAGTACAGTTGTATTTCACTTTCAATATTATTTATTTTTTAATTTCTAAGATCCCTCAGATCCTTTCCTAAAACCCCAATTCTTTGATTCATGGTTCCCCAACTGGAAAGACTGATTATTCCTTCTAAATGTAGAATTTTGCACTCGTCCTTACTGAATTGTGTCCTATTCACTTCACATATTTCTCTGATTTTCCAGGATCCTTTTAAATATTTTTCTGGTCTTCCAAAATGCATGTAGCAGTTACAAGCTCAATGTCATTCCCAAACTCAATAATGTATTCTCTAGTTTGCTAGTTGTCTACTAAGAAAAATTTGAATGGCCCATGGTCTCCTGTTTCTGGAAAGCTCATAGCAGTTCAGCAGTGGTGGCTTCTGTGATGGATGTAGGGTTGAGATGTGGGCCCTCATTATTTTCCTCATTGCAATGATTTCTGGTGGAATGGTTTATGCCAAAGTGACCTCCTGAGACCTGGGCCTCTCACCCTGTCTGAACAATGTTAATGGGCTCTGTGTGAAATCTCCTCAAACTTCCTGTGTTTGTGGTTCAGCCCCTTTCACATGTCTCTTGTTGTGTTTTGAAGGAGTCCTGCTTACATCTGGATAATAAAAGCCTTGTTGAGATTGCTACTTGCCTTTAAAGCGTTTTCAGCAGGTTCCTCCTTCTATAACTAAGTTTTCCATGAGGACTGGGGAATGTCTGGAGCACTGCTTTTCTTCAGCAAGACATGCCTCTGGGACCACCAGGACCTTTCTGATTTCCCCACTTAGTGCCCCAGTTTCTGAGTGAAACCTCAGTAGCTCAGTGCTGTATATGAATTGCTGGCCTCCGTCTCCAAAGGGAGGGTCAGTATCGTGTCCCTTGCTTCTGTACTTGGCTCAGGTGCTCCTCTGCCTTGGCTGGAAACTCTGGAGTGCCCTGGGCCACTCACAGTTGTCTGGCTCCCCATGGTCAGGGCTGAGCTCACCTTTACAGGCTGGCTGGAAATCTTTGTTTTAAGAGAGGCCTTAGGCAATGGGAGTGATCATTCAGTTTCTCTTGTCACCTGTGGGTGTAGGCAGAGCTGGAGGGCAGTCAGACAGGACTGCCACCTGGGACATGGGAGTTTTGGGGTTGAAAACCAGAGAAGTCAGTCCCGCCTGGACTGACCTGTCTCAGGCTGATCAAGTCAAGAATCTCAAGTCAAGGGCAGGATTTCCATGAGCCCCCAGCTGCCAGACAGGTCATCAGGAGACTTTTACTGTGTTGGTTCATATTCATCATGGGGTAAATGAGAGTTTCAATTTATCAGTTTTCACCACCCGGGAATCCAGTGTGTGTTTTCTGACCTAATAGAGCTGCATTAATAAGCTGCAGGAAGACTGATCACCCATTGGAAGTTTGGTATTAAAATTTAGTTCTATTCCTCTTCAAGCAATAAAATACTGAACTCTTTGAACAGTTGTCTAGAAAACTGGCACGGTCTGAGATGTAAAGCGTTGTTCTTGTGTGTTTTTCACCAGTGTGGGAGCACTTGGTGAGCTGTCTGGAAGATGTGAGATGTCAAAAATGGTAAATTGGAAGCAGATGTGCATGTGAGGAGTGGTATCCCAAGCTTGTAACTTCACCAAGTGTCTTAGCTAACTGTCATCCCAAATTCTTACTTGGACAACAGCTCAAAATTGTTTTAAAATACTCTATTATTGATTAAATAAAAAAGCAAGAAGAAAGCATTTTAAAGCATGTCATTTTGTCTGCACTGTCTAGAGATACATCCCATTATACATTGTTATACTGTTTTTGTTAGTACTAGAATAAGGGTGAACAAATTTTCCAAACATTGAAAGAAGATTACAAATGCAAGCAAGGGCAGATTCTCTGTGAACAGTGAATGAACCATTAATGTTTTAACTGTTTTCAGCCTGCTAAGGTTTTAACCATATCCTTCTTAAGGCAGACCAACAGAAACATTAATGCAAACAGCTACTAGAAGAAAGAAATTTTATATATGTATACATATATAATTTGTGTTTTTTCATCCTATAGGAAATTTCGTCTAAGTGTTTCATGTACTTATTTGATTTAGATCATTTGAGGAAGTGGTTTCCTTCCCCATTACTGGAAATATGCTGTTATAACCAATAACAATCGATCCCATCCTACTTTTTTTTCACATTCATGCATTAATATTACTGAAAGCCAAAGCTCATGTGGTTTGTGCCACAGACAGCAAAAATGGAGAAAAATGTCTGCTTGCCATGATGTGCCACATAAGAAGAGAGCATAAAAGAGCTAGCAGGTCATTAACAACCCCTGAACTTCTCTTTGTTATATTTTCTGTGGAGATCTGTGCTTGAATTTCACTTTGAAATGTTATTCTGTAACATCGTTTCATAATAACTGAGCCCCTAACGACCAGAAGCATCAAGCAAGGTATAATCCTTGTATAAACAAATATAATAGGAATTGAATATAATTCAATAATTAATATAATTACGAATTGAATTTACAGAAATAGGAGTCCTGTAGGCAAGAACTTCATTATATCAGCTGCTCATAATTTAGATGCACTGTCCCTGTGTCAGTACATGTAGCTGTATCTGTATGGATGAGCCAGAGATGGCTCTTACTGCTGTGGTGGTGTTGAATATCAATGCTGTACGGAATAGTGGTGGTGACTGAGGCAGGTTTCACCACGGGACAATGAAATTACTCTGGGTTTTAGTCTTCATACCCTGAACGTAAATTTTATGCTGAGAAATAGCAGTGTTATCTCTATACATGAGTATGGTATGTAAGCTGCAAATTTTGGAGATGAGGCAGTCATCTGCTTTTCATAAACATTCTGCCCATAATGTAAAATAGTTTTTGACATGTGATTTGAGATGGTAGGATAATCCAGAGCTAAAATGAAAACATCATCCTTAAATTCAGCTGACTTAATGCTGGATTTAAAGACATCTGTCTTTCCCATATCCCTTCCAAATTCCCAGTGAGTTTTATATTTTAGCCTGCTTTCAGGGAAAGATGCAATTGCACCATCCATCTGTCAATGTAAATCTCTGTCTGCTCGTCTCTTTCTGATAACTTTTCATCTTTTTGGCCAGTTGTAATAACATTAGAAAACTCTTAAAGATAATTCAGCTTCTACAGGTTTCATAAATTTTGTTAGTGGGATAGGAGAGAAAACGACTGTTCTCTGCCTGGAAGCTCTTTGCAGAGCACACAAAGGAGACCAGGACACAGTGGACATGATGGACCTCTGGGAAACCTGGAGCAATTCTGCTGCTCATGGAAGTAGCTTTTCTAGATGTAACTGTATTTTGTGTCGTAAGAGAGTAAGTACTGATTCAGAAAAAAGAGGAATAATAACCTGTGTATCAACTACCCCCTTGGGTTTCCTCTGTCCATCTGATATCTGGCTATCAAAGATGGAGAAAACTACATCTTGCAGTGAGGCAGAAAGCAGAAGTTTACTATGATGTGCATAATTCCTGTCACCTTAGTAAAGCTGTGAATTTATTACTAAATGTAAGACAATAATTAATTTTTTAAGTACATTACCATGAATGCTGTATCCTAGGGCATCTTGCAGCTCCATAAAGGTATTTCCTTGAGCTCCAAACTGCAGCAGCTCCAGAGAACCAGCCACACTTGCTGGAGAGACTACCAGATTGGTTCTGTTCTCTGCTTCGGACACGTGCCGATAGAGACTGATGGCAAATTCAGTCTTCAGCTCTTTCAGCTCATCATAGGAGATGCAGTTCCCTTTGGTTAAGCAGCAAGCAGACAGGATAAATGCAGAGAATAAAATGGGCAGCATGAAGATGAGCTGGGAACAGTCTCCACCAGTTAATACCTGCAATTAATGACATGGAGGTATTTAAAAAGCAATAGGCTGAGCTGGCAGAGGAACTCTCCATCAGTGTTGGGATATGACTTGCAATAGTCATGATCACTGTCAAAGTACTTGTCCAGGTCTACTCAGTATCTATCGTCATTAAAAAAAAAAAAAAAAAAAAAAAAAAATC